>VZTX01001176.1:1082365-1117079 GCA_013400915.1 Pardalotus punctatus | reverse complement strand
AAAAAAAAAAAAAAAAAAAAAAGAAAATTGAGAGGGCAGTTTTCAAACAGGAATGTGTTGTTTTCTCCTAGTGCCTCAGAGGTCAAACAGGCATAAAGGCAGTAAATTTTTTACAAGACATGTATGGTTGCATCATTCACAACTGCTGATTTCTAATGCCCTCACTTTACTAAACCAAATCAGCATGGACCTGTTAGACAACACAGCAAGGAAGCTCAAAAAACCTACTGAGCAGAGAAGCTGACTTTTCATGCCAGTAGTCTAAATATACTTCCATCATTGGTCACAAAGACTAAATTCATTCCTGAATCCCAAAAATGCCTAAGCAAAGTTATCAAAGGAACCCCTAAAGATACGTAAATATGATAAATAAGTTTAATATGTTGCACCTGCATCTAAAAACTTGTAGATTTTGTAAGGAGGACACAAAAACTGAAGCTTTATTAGGCATTGAACAGTGCCCATGTCATTTAGATCGCTTCTTTGCCCTCAGCAAGCGACTCTTCCCCTTGCCTGTTTGTACAGCCTTGGCACTAGGGGTCCATCATTTCCAATGTGCGGCTCTTGTGGCTCAGACGGCTGAACATATTTAGTCTTATAAATAGAAAAAACATTTACGTCAGCCACTACACTATGTTAATTCCCTAAATTGCCATATTTTCATTACTCGTTATAAAACATCCCTTGACCCCCCCCCCCCTTCTCTCCCCCCACATCAGGGAATGATCTCTTGTGTAAAGGAGATAAATGTGGTTAACAGTTTAATTAATCCTCACATTAGATCATAGTTCCTTACAGGGAAATACTTAAACTTGTAGAAGGCAAAGAAAGAATATGAACGAAATGGAAGCTCCCCTTTCTCAAAAATAAACAGTTCAGATCTGCCGTCCAGTTATAGTCCCACTAACTGTAGTTCTTCAAACATTATTAATTTCATCCACATTGGAACAGGTTTTCCAGAGAAATGGATGTCCCATCCATAAAAGTGTCAAAGGCCAGGTTGGGTGGGGTTCTGAGCAACCCAATCTAGTGGAAGGTGTCCCTGCCCATGGCAGGGAGTCTGGAGATAATTGGTTTTTAAGATCCCTTCCAACCCAAACCATTCTATGATTCTGTGACATCATTTCCCATTTCTCAGAGAAGCTTGCAGAGATGATAATCCTCTATCTGTTAAATCACACTCCCACCACCGTGGATTTCCATATGAACAAAAGAAGATTCTTTGCTTCCATAACAAGACAAACTTCCCTTTGTTCTTCCTTTCCTCCCCAGGTAATCTGCCACAATTCAAGAATTTTAGTGTAAATCTGAATAACCTTTGCAATAAACAAATTCATAATGGGTGGCTTTCAGTGTCCTCACTTAGCAAAACTTTGTTTGAATTATCTGTATATAGATCATATATATCACTATGTATACACATATATATATAATATGTAGTTTTATAAGCGACATGGTTACTTTCATTTCCTGGAGAACCAGATAAGCAAATAACTATCATCATATTTCACAGGGCAATGAGGCAGCAATTAATTTGTTAATAATTGTGCAGTGTTTTGAAAAGGTAAAGAGCTCAAAGTGCTGGGTACTATAATTAAGAAATTGCTAAATGTTGATAAAGTGAAAACCAAAATTTCATATCTGAAATTGCTACAGAGACATTCACCCTCCATCTGTGGATGTTTTTCTTGCAATAGCTATTGATTGCACACAGCAGTAATCTTGAGAAGGCTTCGTGCTGAAAAAGTAGCAGGTGAAATGCTGGGCTTATTCAAGGCAATAAACATCTTGCCCTGACATCAGAGGGTCTCTGTCTTCAGACTATACCAGCTACTAGGAAGAAAATTACTCCATCCCAGCCAAAACATGGACAGAGTCTAACTTTCATGGTGATTTTTTTTTTTAATTTAGGTGCCAATAGATCATTTTAAGTAAGGAAGTTTGTTTTGGTTTTTGTTTCATTACCTCAAGAAGCCACTTTGTGCACAATGATTGCCTGGATCCATTGGTTATGTACAGAAAGAATCACAGAGTGGTTTGGGTTGGAAGGAACCTTAAAGACCATCCAGTTCTGAACCCCGTGCCATGGGCAGGGACACCTTCCACCAGACCATGTTGCTCAGAGCCCCATCTAACCTGGCTTTGAACATTTCCAGGGATGGGGCACCCACAGCTTCACTGTGAGGGTCTCACCACCCTCACAGTGAAGAATTTCTTCCTAATATCTAATCCAAAGCTCCTCTATTTGAGTTTAAAGCCATTGCCCCTTGGCCCATCACTACATGCTCTTGTAAAATGTTCTTCTCCATGGGCTTCAACAATTTTATATGAGAAAGGCAGGTATGAAAAAAGGCTTCTCTGCTTCCGTGCTTGGAGATCAGCTTCAATAGCTTAAAATACTCACAACTAGCAGAAACTCTTTAAAATTTCATCATTCTCATTGGAATATACTCATATTTCAAATCAGAATTAATTTTTGCTTCAAAGCAGGCCCTGAAATTTTTGCTTTGTCTCATATTCACTAATATCATTAGAGACTCTTGGGCAATTCATTGGCCACAATATTCTGTTACCTCGCTCTGCATCGATCAACAGAGGACAGTGACCTGCAGCAAGGAATGATTTGGGAAGGGATCAGCCTGGTTTACCACAGTGGTTAACTATTTGCATCACCAACAAGGGAATTATTTGCTCTTGTCTACTAGGTTAGAGATATCATGAAGAAATTAACCTATCCTTTACCTTGAACCAGAGATCTCAACAGATATGTTGTCTGTCTAGAAAAGGAATTAAGTAAAAGCACTCTTCCCCTAATGAAAAAAATACCAAATTAAAGGTGGGATGACTTGCTTTCTATATTGTCTTCCAGTACCATGTGCAAAAACTGGTCTCAGTGATTGCATACAGATGATTTATATAGTGAACTTGTTTGAAACAGTTAAGAAAACAAAATCTGCTTTTCCAGATAAAACTCGATACTGAGGTCAAGGTGGGTTCATAGCAGCTCAAGTCCTTTTGCAGTCTAACCTGATTTTGAAGGCACAACAATGGGGGTAGCGAGAGAACAGTTTAATAGTGCAAACACCATGCCTAAATCCATAAAAGCAAAGCTTCAGGGGATTAGACTTTTCTACCCACGACACCTTCCAAATCACTGCTTTGTTTTGTGGTAATTCTGCACATTGTCTGTCTAATCTGGAGCTGGCACCGTTGGATTGATTGCTCCCAAAACAGGTTTCCTCACATTTCTAGCAGAATTAAACAAATCTAAGGAACAGCTCAGTTTGCTTTTAAAAATATATACAGATCTACTATTTTATCTGATTTTGTGGTAGTAAATAGATCTGCAGCCTCTCCCCAATCACACAAATAAATCATTGAGCTGAAAAACAGCATTTGAAGCATTATGGTTTAACAGTCACTTCTGGTAATAAAAGCATGGGGAGTACTGCTATGGAGCCTGGGTAGATGGAAAGCCAAGGCTCTCCAAGGCTCAATACAACAGTAGGGAGCTTTCTGCATAAAGAAGAAACTTCCAGCTTGCATGCAGTTAGGTAGGCAAAAAATAGAACTGGTTTGCTTAGCATAAACCTCTTTTATGTTAGGAGAAAACCACTAACATCTCATACAGGAAAATGAAATGAAATGAAATTAAACAATCCTTTGTCTAAAGAGATTTGGGCACAAAAGGCTGAAGAAATACTCTGAAATGCTGAAAAATAATTCACTATTCCTTATTTTTTGGTCAGTTATCATGATAAAAGGGACTACCCCAAGCAGAGTAAGACACGGTAGCATCTCAAAATAACACAATTCAAACTGACACCATGGTGTTTTTGGAGATATACGGGGGAAAGGCCCCAGTTCTGCAGGAAAACAGCAGCATGGAGAAGTCATTCCTTATGTTGCAAATGTCCAGATAAAACAGAAGAAACTGGGTTATGAGCATTCCCCACAGCATTATGAAGACATTTGAAGTATAGGAAACAATCAGTGGGTTTGGGGGTTTTTTAATCAGTCTTATACTACTGGAAGTATCCTATGTTTCTTTTTCAGATTTGCTCTGGAAGTTTCTTGCCTCAGTGCACTACAAAGCCAAGAGACGGTTTTAAAGCTGCATATGTTCATGTTCATGTTATAGTTCCAAGATAGAATTATCATCATCGACTTCACTTGATAAAGGTTGCTATCAGTTCTTAACCAATCTAATTAAGGCTTCTTTTTCCTGAGCGGAAAGATCACAGTAAAAAAAAAAAATAAACTTCTAGCACCTACGCCTCATCTCCCAGTTTTTTGTGTCATTTTGAGAAGCACACAATGCTGTGTAGCATTTAATGCATTTGGAAAATTTGGAGAGGTTGCAGGGGAAATATTGGCTGAATCACAATAAAAGATGATAAACTATCTACCTGGGTATGACTACCACCATAAAATATTTTTTAAAAAAAATTGCATGTGGCTTAAAAGTGACTCCTCCCCATAAATTCACTTTTACAAAATATAACCATGTACTGTGTCCATCATTTTTCCTNTATATATGTTTCCACTTCACATTTGAGCCTTGGCAGGCTCAGAATGATGCTTACTAGCTTAGATAATGCATCAAGTTCACACTCTTACAAAATGCTCATGTAACTCCCTAGTGAACCAGTCAGATGTTGGAAAATAGCTTCCAGATCACAACAGCATAAGCCAAGGAAGGCAGCACCCTTTATAAAAGCTGACTGTTAAAGGATATAAGAGAAGAAAAGGGAGGAAAAGAAAGATGTAATCTGGAAGTTTAGGGGACTGCACACCATTTATCTATCACTGTCTCCTGGCCGGCTTGCTGGCTGATGACAAGAGCTACAGATGGAAAAGGTGGGAGGGAGTTAAATGGAAAGCTGTCCAGCTTTTCAGACTGTCAACANACAATCAGTGGGTTTGGGGGTTTTTTAATCAGTCTTATACTACTGGAAGTATCCTATGTTTCTTTTTCAGATTTGCTCTGGAAGTTTCTTGCCTCAGTGCACTACAAAGCCAAGAGACGGTTTTAAAGCTGCATATGTTCATGTTCATGTTATAGTTCCAAGATAGAATTATCATCATCGACTTCACTTGATAAAGGTTGCTATCAGTTCTTAACCAATCTAATTAAGGCTTCTTTTTCCTGAGCGGAAAGATCACAGTAAAAAAAAAATAAACTTCTAGCACCTACGCCTCATCTCCCAGTTTTTTGTGTCGTTTTGAGAAGCACACAATGCTGTGTAGCATTTAATGCATTTGGAAAATTTGGAGAGGTTGCAGGGGAAATATTGGCTGAATCACAATAAAAGATGATAAACTATCTACCTGGGTATGACTACCACCATAAAATATTTTTTAAAAAAAATTGCATGTGGATTAAAAGTGACTCCTCCCCATAAGTTCACTTTTACAAAATATAACCATGTACTGTGTCCATCATTTTTCCTCTGGAACTCTTACCAGCCCATCTCTAGGCATTCAAAGACCTGTATATGAAAGAATAAACAGATCCAAGACAGTGAATAACACATCCCTCTTCTCCATTCGACACCAGTCATAGTAATGAGACCTTCCTTGGAAAATAAACAAGCTACATAATTAGTCTGTTATCTAGAGTCTCTTATATTCCTCATTTCAAGCAACGTCAATCACTCACATCCCATGTTATTTCCACTCAAGCACAGCATGCTTCTCACTGCTATCATAGAGCATTAGTTCTGTGAGAAATGCCAAATCACATAAGCAAAGTGAAACAGAATATTGTTTACAACACTGTATGGAATCCCATAATGTTTTCTATTTTCTGCCTAAATTATATATATATATATATATGTATGTGTGNGGTTTTTTTTTTGTGAAGTTTTTTTTCAATCTCCCTGGGGAGAATTGTTCATAGCTTTAATTACTCTCAATTACTAAGAAGGAACATTGAAACAGAAAACAAAGACACAGCAGTTCTCTGTTCCTGAATTCTGTAAGGATCATTTCACCAACTCCCACCAGCTTTGCAGGGACCCTTAGAGAACAACTGCAACAGGTCAGCACAATTTAGGAACAGTTTTTTTCAAGGTTTGGCTGTCTGAAGCTCAATTGTGAGCCATCTTTTAATGAGATCCACACGCTTCCAAACTGATACCTGTTACTCTGAGCTTAAGAAGTGTTTTTTCTAGTGATCTTTTTTCCCAGGTTGAAACTCAACAATTCCTTCAGCACAGCCTGTACAACTGAAGAAACATCACTAGACCTAGATTTTAAATATAACATTGTTTTTCTTCCCTACTCTTTCCCTTCCTATCTTCAAAAGCCAGCTCTGTGGAAGGTGAACTGAAGAAAGTAATAAGGTTTGACAGAGATCTGAAGCCTAAATAATATCTCACCAAGGCATAAAGTCTCCTGAGCCTTCTGTAATAAATAAATGGCATACTGTAAAACACAAATGAGCATCACTGTGGCTGTGATTTCATTGTCCCGATGGGGGACCTGTGCCTGGCACAGGGCCAACCATGTAATTCAATACTGAGACAGCACACACAAATGGACCTCAGAAAGAGGATCAATTTTAATGTAATCCTATCTACTAATCAAAAGAGACTGAGGGATTAACGTTCACTAGGAAATGTCTGCTCAAAGTTGTCATAACTCATTGATAAAGATAGCTTTGTTTTAATTAAGATACAAAATGCCAATTCTGGGTCTAATTTTAGCTGCAAACGATCAGTTATTGATGATGTGTCTGGCTGAATTGTTTTAACCTCTCTAGAATATTGTTTCTTTAACTAGATCAGTCAGCATGGATTGTTTTCTCATACTTCAAGGAGACCACCTCATCAAACTGCCTTCATCCTCCTGGCATGAGTTGCCCACTGTTTTCTGTTTTCCCAATATTCATTGTTGGCCCCATGCTAAACCTGACTCATGACTCTCCATCCACCCCTGTCTATCCATCTGCAAGACTGTATCCCATTTTTCTGGCCTATGACATGCTGAAAGCAGCAAGTCCATCTACACACTTCAAAAGGCCAGATGACGTCTCAAAAACTCAAGTAAGATGTGACAAAAAGAGTTATCTCCTGCATTATCTCATCAGATATAGCAGAAAACACCATGCCTGGTCTAGGCTGGGTGAGTTTTCTGAAATAAGCAGCACTGGCTTGTTTGTATCAGCAATAGCGTGGCCAGCAGGGCCAGGGTAGAGACCATCTCCCTGCACTGGCCACTGGTGAGGCCACACCTTGAATCCTGCATTCAGTTTTGGACCCCGTATGACAAGAAGGACATTGGGGTGCTGGAGAGTGTCCAGAGAAGGAACGGAGCTGAGGAAGAGTCTGGAGCACAAGTCTGGTGAGGATCAGCTGAGGGAGTTTAGTGTTTAGTCTGGGAAAGGAGACTCAGGGATCTCATCAGTCAGAATATTATCACTCTTTACTTTTACCTGAAAGGAGGGTATAGCCAGGTGGGGGTTCCTTTCTTTTCCCAAACAACAAATGATGGGATGAGAGGAAATGGGCCCAAGCTGTGCCAGAGGAGGGTTAGATTGGATATTAGTAAAAATGTCTTTGTGGAAAGGGTGGTCAGGCATTGGAAGAGCCTGGCCAGGCAAGTGGTAGGGTCACCATCCCTGGAAGTATTAAAAAACTTCCAGTTTTTTAATGTGGCACTTGGGGACATGGTTTAGTGGTGGACTTGGCAGTGCTGGGTTGATTGTTGGACACAATGATCTAGGAGGTGCTTTCCAACCTGAATGATTCTATGACTCTGTGACTCTAAGACTACGTACGTTCAGTGACAAAGCATAAGACTTACATCTTCTGTGCCCTGTGCCACCCCTCCAACCCCTGCATCAGTTTGGAATATTGCCATCTGTAATCACCAGTCCTGTGAACATTTTGGACTGCACACATTTTTCAAAAACACCAATCGCACAAGCAGCTGTTTTCAGTGGAATGTGGGGAACTGACACTTGCTTTTGTGACCCACAAGAAGCTTCACCAAACAGCAGGGCAGTGCCTGCAGATGTCCACACAGGTGGCACTTCCTGCACCATCTCAGAAAGCAACAAGAGGCCACAGCTCATCTTCACAGGGCTGACAAACCCTTTCTGACCTAGTGCTGTAACACACAAGCAATGGTTGGAGTGCACAAAATAATTTCTCCGGTTTCCCTCATTCTGGGCTTTCCTCACTCAAAGAAGCTGCACAGTTTTGCTGCAAATCAAACACAACAAACTCTGGCCTCTGCAAGACCTTGGTGGCTAATGAGAAACTTCTGACATAATTTTACCACAGCTTTGGCACAAACCCAGGTTCAGAATGGAATTTTGCGTCTGGAGTCTCTAACAGACCACAGATGCAGACAGTTTTGTAGACTCATAGAAATCATAGAATGCCTTGAGTTGAAAGAGACTGTAAAGACCATCCAGTTTCTACCCCCCTGCCATGGGCAGGGACACCTTCCACCAGGCCAGCTTGCTCCAAGCCCCATCCAATCTGGCCCTGAACACTTTCAGGGATGGGGGATCCACAGCTTCTTTGGGAAACCTGTTCTCAGTGACTCACCACCCACACATTGAAGAATTTCTTCCTAAAATCTAATCTCTCCTCTTTTAGTTTAAAACTGTTACTCCTAGAAACAGATAGTCCTGTCACTGTCTGCTCATATTCCATCATATTGATCTTAAACACTGAAGCTTGAATGTTTTTCTGATTTGACTCAAATCACAGTATATTCTTTTTCCTAATGTTGGTGTTCAAGGAGCAAGCAGTCAGACCAAGAAGCAGAGACTAAATCCTGCATGGCATCTCACAGCCTGACCAATCCTTTGCTGATCTCCCACTTCCTTCATTCAGACAATGGTTTCAAGGTGTAATTTAACTTTAAAACTCAGGCTTTATTTCTTTGACAAGCACTCTGTTTCCTCCATCTTACTGCTGTGGAGCTGTCAGTCCGAACTCGCCCTGGATCATATCCCAGGCCTGTGGATAGCTCTTTATTCCTACCTTGCCAGCACAAAGTACGGGGCCTCTTCCCCTCCCACCCACTCATTTGCAGTCAGCTGGTGCAACTGTGACTCATCCCATTCTAGTACAGACTTCAGAAACCTGTTCAAGGCATTTATTAGCTCATCTCACAGTAGCTGTAGCCTTCATAATTAGTTGTGACCATTTAGAGAGGAACAATTTTAAATATTGCCATTTGCTCTCACTTCTTTCCCTGGCTTAGAAGAGGATGGGGTCCTTACAGAAGACAGCTGGCAGCAGAGATAAGAACATAGTCATGCATGGCAAAATTCGTCCCCACCTAAGTACAGAATCAATCACAAAATCATGGAATGGGCCAGGTTGGAAGGGACCACACTGGGTCATTTGGTCAAACCTCTCTACTCAAGCAGGATCATTCCAGAGCACACAGCCCAGGATTGTGTCCGACAGTGCTGGAATATCTCCAGGGAGGGAGACCCCCACATCCTCTCTAGGCAATCTCTGAAAAACTTGGTCACTACACAGTGAAGAAATTATTCCTCACATCCAGGTGAGGAGTAATTCCTGACCATCAGTTCCTGCTCGTTCCTCTTGTGCCATTGCAGGGCACCAGCAGCAGAGCCTGGTCCATCTCTGAGCCCTCCCTGCAGACAGGGATAGACAGGGATGAGCTCTCCTCTCCGTCATCTCTTCTTGAGGCTGAACAGGCCCAGCTCTCAGAGCTTATCTTTGCAGGAGAGATGCTCCAATCCCTTAATCATATTTTATTGTTCTCCAGTGGACACATTTCAGGACCTCCATGTCTCTTGTCCTGAGGAGCCCAGAATTGGACACAGTGTTCCAGATGCCCTTCCCTAGGGCTGAGTAAAGGGACAGGATCACCTCCCTCAACTTCCTGGCAATGCTCTTCCTAATGCACCCCAAGATCCCATTGGCCTTCCTGGCCACAAGGGCACTGCTGGCTCAGGGGGTCTGCATGGTTAGAACTCTACAGAAGAAGAGGGAGAGATGGGAAAGAAAACTGACTTCCTGGGGAAAGATTATGAGATTTTGGGGAAAAGAAGATTGGCTATAGTTTGGAGGGTAAGGGAATGAAGGTATGGAGAGGGAAGGCAGTGAATGAAAGGAAGAACATGGACAATCCAGCTTCTTTTTCCAGAAAATACAGCAATCTCAAGCACACCTAAGATGACAGGGTTACATATTTAAGTAAAGATATGATATTTATTTCTGCATCACTTTACACCTGTTCAGCACCCAGAGCTGAACAAACTTACAGAGACATCAACCAACAAAGGGAAGGAGCTGAGACTCTTATGATACAAAAAAGCACAAGGATAGACCCACCTCAAGAACATCTTTCCCAAACTGAACAAAAGGGGAGGAGATTTAATTTTGAAAGAGAAGAACTACCCTCGAAAACCAAAGACAGGTTATCACAGCTTTCTGTTTTAGCTAATGGTAAGAAAGGCAAAAGAAAAGGCAGAGAGCTGGGAGCATTACCTGGCAGTCAGCCCCGTGGTTTGCTGGGATTGACACCGAGTTGTAGCAGAAATGTAGCAAATTCCCATGCAAGGACAGCAGAGACAAGGACAGAAGAGGTGAGCGCAAGACAGCAGGAGGCAATGGTCATCACATGCCCATGAAATTGGAGACAGACAGGACAAACCTGCTGAAGCACCACTGAAGTCAGGACATGTTCTGGTCAGGAATTGCACCTGGGCACATTAGTGCAAAGCACAACACAATTTCAGGGAAGTGGCTATGAAATAATTCCCCTTGTTTCTGCAGCAATCTGTTTATGGGACATGGGGATAAGAACTGGCCCAAGCAGTACAAGAAGTCCATTATATGGAGAGGTGTTTTACACAGCTCTGCCTCCATTTTACATGGGACCTAGGGGAGGCCATGGAATATGCTGGCAAAGAGAGGAAAGAGGGAGGACAAAATGTGAAGAGATGTTTATAACCTGAAAGATAAAAAAGAAAGAAAAATGCCCATTGGAACTTTGCTACCTTTAGCCTTCCTGTTCTAAACGTGTCATCATGAATACTGTGGCTTTTAACAACCAGCTTTTACAATAACAGCTACACAATGATGGAAAATATTAAATACTATTATGGCACAATGGGGATTTTTCTTGAGAGAGACACTGAGTGTTTTAATCTCCTGTGGCAATGCAGATGGGTCTCCTTTGAGCCCTGAAAAAGAGATTGCTAATTGATTTATTATAGGACAACTTCACCATGCAGAGAGAAGAGAAAAAAAAAAAAAATTCCAGTTTTGTTTTCCTTTGTTACAAGTATCTTATTTTTCTGTGTATATATTGAGCCCAGGCATTCTGCAGTACCTTTGTATTTCCTCCCCTCCATTTTTCACATAGAGTTCAGCATTCTTATTTCTTACACATTGAATAAATGGAACTTTAATTTTTACCAAAAAAACCCAAACCCTAAAAAAAAACCTGAGGAAGTTAATTAACAGGTTGGGTTGAATATTTCTTTTTTTATTCTAATCTTGCATAACACAGTATGCAGCACCAAACCCAGGCTTTCTGAATGCTTTTAGCAAGGAAGGCACTGTGACATTTAAAAAGCAAAGCAGAATACAGATAGTGTTCTATGTACTAAAGCCTAGTGTTATGTGCACTGTGACCTAAGAATTTCAGTACTAATAGAAACAAACATTAAAAAAAAAGAGCCAACCAAGCCAAAAAACAAAAAAATCTTAGATATATCTCTACATATAGATAGGGTTTATGACCCAAGAAATAGATGCTATAGTTCACCTTTTCACTTCAGAAAACTGGAGACAAATGCCACATTGCACTACAAATTACATATGTTTCAATGAAAAGTGAAAATCATCCTGAAATGATGAATTAGACAAACTGCATCTCTGAGGCAAAATGGCAAGATAGACTGGATGGGTGGTCTGCAAGAGGGGCAGGAAAACAGCGAAAAGGCTGCACTCAAAGAGTGGTGACCAGACTGCATCCAGCGCTGGTCCCCACAGCTCAAGAATGACACAAAAAGACTGGAGAGGTTCCAAAGGAGTGCCATGCCCTGACCTCTGAGGAATGACAGGAGGACATCTCTTCCCTGGAGAAGAGATGCCTCGGGGGGAACCTCACATTATTCCAGTAAGTATTCCCAGACAGCTACAAAGAGGACAGACTACCTTTTCATGAGGCACCACACGAAGAAGACAAGAGGCAATGGTTACAATTTACACCAGAAAAGGTTTCTTCCCTAAGAAATAGTTTTTACAGTGAGAGTAATCATTCACTGGAACAACCTCTGTGTGGTCATGACAGTCCCCATCTCTGTGTGTTTTTCAGATGTGACTGGACAGGCTGCATCATGATCCCCTCTTGGCTCCCCTCCCCACAAAAGGCTGGGCTGAGTGAACTTTTGACATCTCTTCCAATCTGGGCTATTCTATGTTAATAAAAAGTTATAAAATGTGTTTCCAAGCAGGTAGCTTTTGTTATAATTTCCCTCAGATAGTGCTTGATGCAAAAATGAATCAGGTGGGAATCTTTCCATTTTTCTCAACCTCTTTGACCTCAGCCTCTTTAAAACCTGATTTTAAACTCATCCTCTCATCCTTTAACTGCAAATGGAGCACTTTTCCCTCCCTTCCCTATTTTCTTTTTAAAAATGTTCCTCTGATATTTTTCCTAGTTTGGGTTTTTCGGGTTTTTTTGGCTTCATTTGATTTGGTTTAATTTTTTTGCAAGCTACATGGCTTAAAACTGTTGTTTGTTTCTTTTTTTAATCTACATTAATATAATGCCTTTAACTTTCACAGAATGCTATCTTTATTTAGGAAAATAAGAGACAAATGTAAACTGTTTCACCTTCTGTTACTCTAGGTGCTCAGCAGTGAGTTCTGCAGAGCATGACTGCATCCAGCTTGCCACATGGACTACCTGATATCAAAACTGGGAGTGAAAACCTTTCCCATTCAGAGGGAAGTTTTTCCATTAACTCCATACAAGCTGAGAACATGAGCACCTCACCCTTCAGCCAAGAATGTCCTTAATTCTCAGCTGAAATAACATATTCATTTTACACAGATTCAAAGCATAGAAAGCAATATGAATTCTGGTCACCTGCTCCTGGTACCTCCTGCTTGTGTGAAATGGACCCTTGGGAGACAATGACCAAATTAAAATGCAGCGCTTTAGGAGAGGCCATGCTTCTGGTGAGACATTGCAATGTTTTGGAGAACACACCCATGGGACCTGTAGCAAGAAATTTTCAGCCTGTGAGTGGGTGGGTGTTTGTGTTCAGACTCCAAATGAAAGCCCTATATTTCCCACAAAACTTTTTGACAGAAATAAAAATATGTTGACGGATGGGAAACACTGTGTCTTGGTGAATCAACTTTTCATTTAAGATTTTTTTTTTAATTTAAATAGCTTATTTTGCTAAAACAATTGCATTGTGACTTAAAAAAAAAAAAAAAAAAAAAAAGAAAAAGACATTTCAAAATGAAACAAACCCTGAATTTTCCAATTGGATACCTTAATTTCCAGATTTTTCCCTAAACAAATTCTAGATCAATACTTCCAACAGGTTCATGTTATTTGAAGTGAAAACACTTTTAATTGCCAAATCTTTCCCTGAAGGGAAAATGAAAAAGCATGATTAATTTTCCTATTCACAAATAATTTTCATCCCAGTTCTTATGCACCAAATATTCTATTTACTCACAGAGGATTTTATTTCCTAAGGTACCATACACATAGAAAGGTTTTCTGAAGACTTTCTTTCCTCTCAAGTAGTCAGAATTTATTTTTAAGCCAGCAAGGGCTATGAATCATTGAAGTTAATTCTTTCCATTGTACATTAATTTGTATTCATCAACAGAGAATTTCATCTTCTTTCAGACAGCTTTGTTAAATTGCCACAAGTGTCACCTAAACATAATAATTCTAATTCTGCATTTTCTACCATCTTTATTACCTTGTTGATCATTAAACCAATGATCTGAAAAAAAAAAATAAAAAAGATGCATTCAACACTGATTTGGAGCTTACAGTAGATGTACTGAGACTTGACAAAGATTCATAAACAAAACAAGAAAAATATTGCCCTTAAAATTAAAAGGGAGGAGTTTGTCTTCTGCCTCAGCAGTTCCAGTGCTACAGACTGGAGTAGCAAAATGTTTAAATGAATAATTTAGGTTCCTGGTGATAACCCACCCACTTGACCTTCAGATCCTGAGCAACCTGGTCTAGTGGAAGGTGTTGGGGTGGTTGGAACGAGGTGATCTTTAAGGTCCCTTCCAACTCAAACTCTTCTAGGACTCTGTGGTTGACCCTCCCAGAGCAACCACAGAAACCAAGTGAACAGCAGTCACTGGGTTGTACTTTGCAGAGTGGCAGAGAGAGAAGGAAGCAACTATTTAAATTGTCTTCTTAGCATATCATCATCAGTGTCTAAGAGGGCACAGAAGTGAAAATTTCTGGAACAAGTTTCCAGAACACATCATCCTCTACAGAGAGGAACCGCTTGATGATCAGCAGCATCAGTGCAGTTGTGCAGCAGGACTGTCTGATCAAGGGCTGGAGAAAGGTCACAAATTTCAAGTTTACTCCCTGGATTCTTCGATTTTTTTTTCTCAGTTCTACACACCTCAGGCTTTAGGTATTCACCTGGCATCATGTTGCTGCTCTCCTTCACTTTCAGAGTCAGAAAGACTCACAGTGCATGAGACAGGATAAATCTGCAACCGCATTGGAAGTTCACGCTCCACAGTAACAAAAGGAAAAGTCCAGGAGAGTCCTCACAGAGACAATGATGGCTAAGCCTCATAGAAGCATAGAATCATAGAATGTCCTGAGCTGAAAGACCCACAGGGATCATCAAGCCCAACTCCTGTTCCTGTACAGGATATCCCAAGAATCCCACCATGTCCCTGAGAGGATTGTCCAAATGCTTTTGAACTGTCAGGCTTGGTGCTGTGACCACTTCCCAGGGGAACCTGTTCCAGTGCTCAGCCTGCTTTTCCTGATATCCAATCTAAACCTGTCCTGACACAGCTTCATGCTGTTCCCTTGAGACTTCTTGCTGGTCAGCAGAGGGAAGAGCTCAGTGTCTGCCCCTCTGCTTCCCCTTGTGAGGAAGTGCAGACTGCAATGAGATCTCCTCTCAGTCTCTTCAGCCTGAACAAGCCAAGTGACCTCAGCCATTCCTTGTACAGCTTCTCCTCTAGGCCCTTCACCATCTTCATGGCCCTCCTTTGGACACCTTCCAATGGTTCCATATCCTTACATCCTTAGCCTTGCTTATTGCCACTCTGATAGCAGTTATAGGAATTAGACCTTCAGGGGCAATTCTTTCCACAAGGTTGTTGATTTGCTAAGTACATGACATACTTCATCTTTTTGGAAATCAGCTTCCAACTCCTCTTCTTTCCCCACACAGAATAAGCTATTAAGGTACAAATAAGAACTGCTGGTGAATAAGGGAAATTTCCTTCATTAAATGTGTTTTGTTTTGGTTTTTTCCTCCTAATGTGCAACCATAACCTGTGGAAATACCAGAAGCGTATCTAGTTTTTTAAGAGGATCTGTGTGTTCCCATAAATGCACCCACACAAAGCACTAAATTACTCTTCCAAACAAAGGGTACTGCATCTCTGAACTGCTGCAGAGGTGTGCATGAGCTATCTCTGAACCAGCTCTCTCAGGGGCAAGGAACAGATGCTGCTCTGCCTGGGCTAAGGCATCCTTCCCAGTGGCTGTGCATCCCAGGGATGTCCTGCTGCAGCTGGGCACCAGGCTAAGGAAGCTACAGTGCCTCTGTTATCCAAGCTGGCTCATGGATTTTGCATCTTTGAAGTTCAAATGCTGTTTCTGAACAGGCTATATTTTTTGCCAAATATTACATTTATTCCTTGATTATATCTTAGAACCAAAATCCTTTAGTATTCATAATGTGAAGCAATGCTAAGCTTGCTTCACCATTTTTCCCTGTGCTAGTCCAGCAATCAGCCAGGAGTCCAGAGTGGGACATCACACAGAGCAACATGATGGCGATCAGAGGAAAGGTGGTCTGGCCATGTAAAATGCCAGAACAGACTGGAAACTTGAATGGCAAAAGCAGGAGGACTGTCTATGACCCCTCCTGAAAAAATAAAAAAAAAATCACTATGCCATAAAGACAAGTGTGAAGGGTGTCTGGAAAAGAGGAATAAGGCTCTCCTGTTCCCTATTTTGACAATAAATAAGTTTGTATACACTCATTAAAAGGAGAGACATCTACAGTGTAAATGGCTGTTCCTCAACTATTTGTCCAGGCTCCTGTTCCCACAGTAAAGACAAAGCTTGAGCATGATTTTTCTGTCCTAAAGCATGCATTTTTAAAAAAGTTGTCTGTGTAATGCCTTAGAAATATCTATTTTTATGCCCTGTCCACAAAAAGAAAGCTGGTGGCTACTTTGCATGAAGCTGACTCTACCAACGTAAAGCAAAATAAATCCTACTCATGATCAGTATCTCAGATAAAATACACTTATAGGCCAGCACATAACCATAGAAGAATTATCAGTGGTATTTCAGCATGGAGATCTTTGTGTAAAAAGGTAAGGGGGTGGGGGTGAAAAATCTTCACTGGAGTTCAAAGAACTCCAAGATTATGTGAATAGTCCCTAAAACTGAGGGGGTCAGGGGCGGGTATGGCATTTACCCTCTCATGGTCTGGCTGGACAAACCAAAGTCTCACAGGATGAGCTACAGCCAATATCCCTTCAATTTTTTACCTGTGCAACCACAGAGGAAATCTTACCCCATGCAAGCCTGCACTCCACAGTGGCTGCAAATGGAGATGCATCACCTCCAGACAGCCTAACTCCAAAGGTGGGATGAAGGCAGAAAAGAGGACTTCTGGTAAGAGCATTATCCCCATCAAAAATGCGCCATGGCTCAATAACCACCTCTGTTTATGAGATATATTGGAATGGAAATGACTTAGAACTAAGACACATTTCAGCACTCACAAGGCAAAGCTGGTGGCATATACAGATTTTAGATAATGCATCTCTCTTAAGACTGAGAAATACTGTTCTTTCTAGCCAGAACAGGCTTCAGGGATTCTGTTGCCAACCATAACATATAAAAGAGCTTATAAAATTACAGTCACACACTAAGACATATGTCTCACATTTAACTTAATGTTTATCTTGTCAGGAAATTCAGCTAGACCATGCCAACATTTTGTTTCATTCATGCTGTCTTTAAAATCATCTGTTGTTGAGGGAGGAAAAGGAAGGAGAGAGAAAAGAAAATGCAACAGAATTATCCAAATATATATATATAAAAGGGGACAAAGTCCAAATTAATCTTACAAATAAGGCTTAAACCCAAAAGCATCATACAAAGGACTCCATAGTAACAGCACTCACCTTTACTTTACATGGATTGAAGTTGCCATCCCCAATTTCTTCTGGAAAATAAATTATTCTAAAATTCTAAGTTCTAAAATGTGCCCTTTGCAGATCTACAACAGGTAGTGGACTTCTTGATTTCTGATAAGCCTTATTCTGCTGAAGGGTTTTGTGGTTTTTGGTGCTGAGGAAGTCGCCTTCACACTCTACAGACCTGGTATCAGCCACTCCTGAAGAACACACTCATAACAAAAATCAATCACAATGCAAACAAAAGCCAAAGAGTGAAATGGCAGCTAATTATTTCAAAATTATCAGAATATTTTTATTTCCCTCATATTAGGAAAAAAAATTCCTTACTTAAAATACAGCTTACACAACTAAATAATTCATCATGATGAATTATTCAGAGATATGTGGACTTAATATGTTTACAAGTCCCAAGCTGTTTTACAAAAGAGGAAACATTTATATAGTTGGCCCTCAAACTCTTTTTAAATGTTCCTGTGATGTGAGGTTTCTGATTATCAGTGGCACTGGTCCTGAAAGCAAAGCTTTTATAAACAGAGTGTTTGGTGGGAAGATGGGTGCAGTGGGAAATGGCTAAGTAAGGTGATCTTTTCTTAATAATTGGTGATTATTGCTGCTGAACAAGATGATTCTTCTAAACGCCATCCTGTAAGCCCTGAGTTATCTCAGGTATGGTAAAAGGTCTCCAAACCAAACATAATTAAATCACTGACCTGAGGTATTATCTCCCAGAACAGTCATCTACCATGCACAGACACGGGGCAAGCCAGACCCTTTTCACTGTGAACGTCAGCACTTTCCCCCCCAGCAATGCGTATCCACAAGTCCCCAGAGGAAGCCATTTATGCTGAGGAATAAACCTGCCCTCGACAGCCCAAGGAGGCTTTTGATAAGTTCATTTTCACCTCTGTCATGCTTTGCACACCACTCTCATCTCAGAGACTCTACCAGTTTCCCCTGGATATCTCCATGGCCAGAAGTCCTCATGGAAATGTTCTTTGCACGTGCTGCCAGACCTCCCATCTCTCTCTTAAAACTAACTCCTGCTGAAAGCTCCTGATGACCCTGGTCCTGACAATTCAGAAAATTTTAAAGGCCACTCACTTACTTTTTGATATAGGTATATAAAAACGTGGACTAGATAAAATCCTAAGACAGCTGGTCTGACCCCACAGGCGACCCTGATTTTTGTAGGTGATTGGAATAGATGTTCCTTCCAACTGGAATTATCCTATGAAACTATCCTGTGAACAAAAATAGCGTTTTGTTATTCACTTCATCAGAGAGTAAGTACAACAGCAGAACCAGAAAGAAGCTAAGACTGGCTAAGAAAGACAGGAAAGGAAGTTTGCCATTCCTGGTGCTCCCTTTATAAAGGTAACCTCAGTCCAGAGAAGTCCACACAAGAAATACCTATCCCAAGATAAAAACCTCTGTGCTTTGCCTGCTCTGTCTCCAGCTGAACCCTAAAACTTCAAAGGGTTCATGAGAAGACATAAAAGAGATTGGTGTCCTTGGAGCTCCTGGTTGTGATATAGCAAAAAAAAGAAAGTAGACAGAAGAAAATCTCATGTGCATTGAGGAAAGGGCTTACCTCTATGTTGGATCCTATAAAACCAGTTCTGTTAGTGACATTTCTTCATGCAATATCCTGACATGTTCTGCTCTGAGGGCAGCACCTATGCTTGTAGAGGAAGCAGGCACCTGACTTTGGGAGGGGAAGCAAGGCAGGAGTGATGATGCAGCCCCTGTGTTCCTCCTGCCTGCAGGTGTGGTGGCCAAAGGAGCTACAGCCATACCCTTGCCCTCTCCTACCCCAGCCACAGCTCTCTCTATATTCAGACAAGTGAAGGAGTCCCACCACAGCTGGGTTTTATTACACATAATGCAGGAATTTCAAATTAGAGCATTCAGGCTTTGCTTGTATTCACTCTCTCAGTGCCATGTTGTGTTTGTATCCTTTATCCAGAGACAATGTCTCATCACTTGTGCCCAGTACAGTCAATTAACTCCCTCTTTTCACTGAGCACTTTTCCTCATCTCAGCAGTCCTGAATTAGAGGTTGGACTCGACGATCTTAAAGGTCTTTTCCAACTTAAATTGTTCTATGATTCTATGATTCATCCACAAGGCGTTCCTCACCTTTGATCTACCATCTGACAATGCAGCAGATATCCATGTTGCACTGCTGATTCTGACATCAGGTGCGTCCTAATTTCATCTAACTAACCTATTTCAGGGTACCCTATCCCGACTACATCTGGGTCACTTTTAGCTTATTGTCCTGAAGATTCTGAAGCTCGTAGCAGAGAAATGTGTACATGCCAAACTGAATTTCACCCTTGCAGAGCCCAAGTGGAGAGGCTGGGTAAATCCTGGGAGGCTGTAGGAAAAAATTAGATAAATCTCATTTGACCACATTGTGCAGCAGTGACTGCAAGGCTCATAATTCAGCAGCAATCTTGACATCTGCTGTTTGTCCCCAAGCAGGAGCAGGGAGCAGAGGGCCAACTTAACCATGGTTACATCTCGGTCCCTGCTGCAGGTCACTCCCATGTCGCTGGGTGATTCCATGATCACAAGATCCCACCCTGGGACAAATTGGCTGAACAAGTCATCTGATGCAGCCCGTTTCGCCCTATGTAGTCTGTTTATGACTCTGGCTAATGATTAACTTGCCAAGGATATTAATTCACTTGCTCTGAGGGGCCTTGCGCACCTAAGGTAGCGTTTGGCAGTCACACACACAAATCATCACAGAGCACTGCTGATTCAGCAGCTGCCAAAAACAAAGGCAAGCCATTCCCCCCACTGCCAGTGCCCAAAGTGTGCTCAGCACGTGCTGCTGTAGGCAAGAGGGTTATGCTGGTGTGTATTTTTAGTTGAAATAGCAGTGATTATTTCTGCATTCCCATGTCTGGTGCTGAGCTATCCCACCTTCTGTTTCTCCATCAGGGTATTATTATTAGTTGCACTAAACCCATGAGCTCCTCAGCACGGCAAGTTTAATAAAGCACTAATGTCACCCACTACCAACGCAAGGAACCTAAAGAAAACGAGGCCTAATTTACAGTGTTAACTAAAAATTAGAGAGAGTCTGCTGATCATCCCTCACTCGTTTATTCACTGTTTTTTTCCTTTTTCCCCAACAATCTTTTTTCCCTCAGACAAAAGGATTGATGCAATCCAAAATAATTTAAGCAATCCAAAGGAATTGATATAATCCAAAATCTATTCCTCCCTTTCCCACTATGAAAAGAAAGAACACATCTAAGGGCTTTTAACGTAACGTTCTGGAATTATTATTCATCTCCATTTCATCCATTCATACATAGGGACTTCTTTCAAAAAAGAGTAACCTTGCTGAAATAGTGTCTCTCTGACTTGTCTCTCCTCTGCCTCTCAATGCCCCTGACTTTGCTGCTTGGTTCCCCAAGCAAAGACAAGGAATGTTCAGGTGGTTGTGACATCCCAGGCTAAAACAGCAGCTTGACTTTGATCCATCCATGGCAGCCAACAAAAGCTTTTCGACCGAGAGAGCTCAGTCTTCCACGCCTTTCTCAAACAACAATCTCTTCACAGCCTTGTGCATTATTTTTCCTTCTGAAAAGACTTTTGTGCATGGGGATGACTCCTGCTGTTCCTGAGGTCAGTGGCAAGCATCCCACAGCCTCCAGCGGTGCAAGGGCTGGGTGGCTACAGAGCAAAGCAGTCTGGAACATCACACAATGAGACTTTATTTCCTCTAACATCTACCCTGGCAAACTGCACCCTCACACAGCTCAGCCTAAACACAGCTGCAAAGGGACAGTGGAACAGAGAGAAAACAATGAGGCACAAACAAAAAAGAGAAGTTTTCAGCTGAGATTTTAAACCAAGGCAGGCAGGAAAAGAAAATAAATGGTGCTGTGCTACTGCAGGGTGTAGAACAGGTTTATGCAGGGCAGTGCACTCTGTAAGTGCCTGTAAGAAGAGTCACTTGCAGCAGCAGACACTGCTTATCTCTAATAAAATCCATCTGCCTTGTCCCACAGAGATCCTCACGTCTTATGACGTGGGATAGTTGGGCCCTAATAGCGCAGATGAGCTGTGCAGATGTGAGCCAGTACCGGCAGCACTCAGGTGCTCAATCACACAGAGGGGGCAGTTGCTACAGGTACTGGCAGATTGCCAGCTCAAAACCTGTAGCCCAGAGTCCTCTGCAGAAAATAAAATACCAGTAAGAACCCAAATTTTTTTAGAGCACACAAATCCAGAAAAGTGGCATACAGCGGGATGAGATCTTCCAAAAGTGAGTGTTGCCCCATGCTGCCCCATCGCCTCTAAAAAAAGGGGATACTTTTTTATGCAAATAAAATAAGAGTTTTCACATAGACACCTCAAAGCTGACACTTAAAAGCCAAGGGCCTATTTAGCAAGAATATGAGGTTACATCATTTATAGGCATCATCTCCCCACAATGAGGTCAAGTCAAAGCCACTAAGAACAAGAGGTTATGAGTGGAAAGAAGGGGATAATTTAATAGAGGTGGAAGTTTTCATACTGAAACATCTCTCTTGTGTAGGATTGAATGGATGGAAATGCTGGTCCTTTTGCCCTGTTCTTTAAGAAATAATTCTCATACAGCAGGACTGTTTTTCCTACTGCCACAATGGTTTTGGCAGTGTGGGTTGACAAACTGACAGAGATATGAGCAACATTTCATCTAAGTAATACTCATGTTCTTTGGGGCCATAAAAAGGTAATGGGACTGTGCTTGCCAGCCTCAGAAACAAATGCAATGCTAGCAATGAGAGAAACCAAAATTACACTTTAGAAGGTGCCACAGAGCCAGATTCGTCCCCAGCCATGCAGATCTGCACAGCAATACAGCAGGGGAGGTTTGTTTGTCCAGGGCTGGTGCAAGAAAGAGTCTGGTCCTCCCCAGGCTGCTCAATGGTGGCATCAAGGTCTTCATAGAACAGGCAGTCCCTACCAAGCCAAGCTACAATAAGAAAGTCTCGCTTGCCATTGTGCTGCATTCTGTGAATCCTCAAAAGACACACTGTGGCCAGAATTTGACATTTCCATGCAAATAAGACAAACATCAATTTACTGTCACACCGCTATGTATTTTCAATAGAAGCCTGTTGTTTAATATCTGTGATTTCACCTCTAAATCCCAATAGGGTCCACAAGGTCCTACCTATCCATGACAACACCACATAGCTGTGAACAAATAAAAAGAAATTATGANTATATATATATATATATATATACCAGATACACTACCACCAAAGCAAGAATTTGGTAGGTATAGACACCAGGAAAAGGGAAAAGGTCAAATTACTCCTTAGATTGTCTTATTCCCATGATCCTAAAGATGAGGAAACACAACCAGCAGGAAGAGTTTATCAGGATATTGCATTTACCTACAGTGCCTTATGTGCAGTAAGGGAAGCAAACTTTGTGGATCCCTCCGTGTCCACTGAAAATGATCTTAGTACTGAAACATACCCAGGTCAGAGTTGTTGGGGCTACAGAAACAAAGAAACCACACCAAAGGATGAACCTGAGAGAGAAGCAGAAATGCCATGAGATTTCTGGCAGATATGTAGGAGGACCAGAGAGAGCACCCACCCCCCTTAAACCTATTCTCTCTCACTATGAGACAGCACATGGATGTCAGCAGCATCTGAGTGTAAAAAAGAATTAAATTCTTCCTTTTACACTTTGTTTGGATGCTCCGTCTGCAGCAGTGGAACAGGGAAGAAATAAAACTGCTGAATAACAGAGTCCTTAAAATTGCAGGCACTAATAATAGGATTAGAGAGAGAATAAAATAATATCTTCTTGGATATAGAACATTTGGAGGAAGCCAGCTTCTGACTCACTCTCCCAACAAGTTGAGATCAGGCATGTCATGGTGCTGACCTTCTGAAGGGGGACTCGGATCAGCCCAGCAACCACAACTGCTCAGGTGGTTCTGGCCCATCACCTCCTGGAGCAGAGTTAGCAGAGGTCACAGGCCCTGAGGTTCTTGCAGCATGCCAGGCACTGCCAGCATGCAAGCTTGGTACAGAGGAGACCATAAAATACACACCAAGTCAGACACCTGCACCTATTCGTGCTTGTGGACTCACTCCTGTCCGAGCTGTGCAGGGGGGAAGCACAGACACCCAGACTGTCTCGCCCACAGAGAAAGGGTGGAAGGTTTCAACTCATGAACAAGGAAGATGATGGACCCCAGGGGCTGCAGAGCAAAGAAACCAAAAACTTGCACCACCTGAGCCAATAGACCGGGAAGGAATTATTATAACCCTTCCAAGTGCTGATGGGAGTAAATGCTCAGTGGACACAAAGGCTCCTATTGCATCACCATGGGTACCATTTAGACTAAGAGAACCTGCCAAGACCAGTCTGACTCTGCAAGAAGATGAAAATTGGCAAAAAAAGGGTTATTTCAGTATCAAGTTTAGATTGGCTACATAATTCTAAGGGAATAAAACCGGGTGTCCAGTTTCTAATGTAAAGATCTGATTGTCCCCCTCCTCACTGGGAAAACTTTTCCATGGTTAAGTGTCTGTTTCATTAAATAGTGAATCTAGCCAGTCACCATAGAGTGTAGGAGGAAAAAAACATAATATTGCAAGATGGAAAATAACAGAGTGTAATTATTAAATAGAATAATAAACAGCAGTGTACGCATAGGCTCAAAATAAAATTAATAACGTTAAACTAAAGGCAAGGTACAACATTCAACTTCAAATCATCTCTTGTTTTGGGTTACTACAAAGCAGGATCTGGGAAAAGTATTTTCCTTATTAAAAAAAAAAAACCAAAATCAATGACAAAAAACAAACAAACAAAACTAAAACAAAACCAACAATGGCAAAAAAACCCCAGAACCCTGTCTTCAGCATTTCCAAAATCCCTGTCTCAACCTGTTGGCAAATACTGACTTTAGAACAGCAGCTGTTGTATAAGTCTTCTTTTGTTCTGAGCTCTGAGAGCCACAGTGGGTGACTAAAGAAAATAAGGAGCAAGATTTTAAAAGATGCTTAGTTATATCATGAGATATATTTTTTTTCTCCTTAGAATGGTGCTAGTGAACAATAAGTGAACATTGAGGGAGCAGCTCTTAACAGCCATGCACAAAACAAAAGAAAGACTGTGTTCTCTTCCATTACTGAACTAATAAAATATAATAGAAAAAGCTATAAGGCAAAGTTAAAAAATCTCTCCTAAGCTTTCCAGGTGAAACAATGGAAAGAGCTGCAGGAGAAGGGGACTCCGAGCATTAAATACTGGATATCAGAGGTCGGGAACTTCCTTGCTGTTTCCACTCATCTCAGCCTCTGTGCCCTGACTTTCCATGAACAGCCCTCCATAGAGGGTTTCTACAGCCAGGCAGTGCTCATGAAAACATCAAGCTTCCCTGCCTTTCCCAGAGTCATTTCTAACTGAAGTTTTGCAGCCCTGTAGCGATCAAAATTCCATGTATGAATTCTGGTTCCTCCATAATCACCTGCCCCTGGCCAGCAGCAAAGCAGGACGGTGTAGGAATACTTGCAGGATGTTAATGTGCAATACCCAGAGCCCTTTGACCTTCAATCATCTGCTTGTGCTGATGAGAGGGTCACTGCTCTGCGTCTCACTGAGCTGCTCCTGGATTAGGCACTTTACATCTCTGCAGCACATGTAAACAGGATTATGGTTCTGTTTCTGCTCTCTCAGTGTCAGACACATGATCAGGTTTGTGCTCTTTTTACAGGCATTCTGACAGGCACTTTTATTCCCTCTGTGCTATTACAAAGAGGTCTCAAGATTTAAATATTCTCTAGATTCGAAGCAAACACCAGATCTTATGCAGAAACACACCATGTAATATGCCCAGTCTCTTAAGGACTGTAGCCCTACAGTGCTTTAGTTTAATTAATACAAGTATCCAAAATCATCCTCTTCAGTTAAACTTGGTGTCTGTGAGTACAGTTATTAACATGGATAAAAGAGCCCCTACCTGTTGTGATCAGGTCAAGTTCCTCAAGAAATTATTTGTCAATTCGAAACACTGATTACAAATAGCTGCCTATATTTTCTTTTTCTCTCCCTTACCTTATCAATTTCCGTTTGGATGGAACATAATTCCCAGATGATTTTTACAGCACTTCTGCATAAGAACTGGACATGAGGTCCTGCCTACCCAAATTCCTTATTCTGTAGTTTGCAGGAGGATGATGCTTGTAAACATAGAGAAAAGGTGGGCGCAATTCTGCTGTCTGTTTTGCACCTATAAAATTAAATTACATTCTAGCTCCTGCTGATTTTAGGGGGATCTGCAGACATAGCAAAATGCAGGATAGAGACCAAAAACCTCTCTGATTTTCAAATCAGGTTGAACATGAGAGACAGGTGTTTCTTAACCTTTACTGTATGTACAAGGATATCTATATCTATATCTATATCTATATCTATATCTATATATACACACAAGTATACCAGTACTTGTGTTGGGTCATACCCAGACCATCCCCATGTTATAATTAGGAAGCATTTCCAGCTACACAGACAAGGACTATTCGGGGAGGACGAGGGAGGAAGAACAGGGTTTTAGAGAAGGAGACAGAGACAGCAGCAGCGTCAGATCTCTTTCTCCTTACTGCTGACAATAACAAACAAACAAACAAACAAAAATAGTTCTGTGGAAGTGGAAAGAACTCTCTGCAGTCATTACACAGCAAACACTCACAGCTTAAACACTTGGCTTAAACTTACTTCTTATCCTCCCTCCTTCATGCTCCTCAGACATACTCACTCATCCACATCTATTTGCCTGCACAAGGACACTCCATGGCTTTGGACCTCTTCTGTTTATAAAAAGACAAGGACTGTCCTCATGTGCCTTTGCATTAGAACTATTCTTCCTACCTTTTAAAATGTACCCAGTACATGATTTCTCACAACAGATGAAGTGAGCATCCTTGACTGTGTGGCCATCAGAACCATATCTTTAGGATAATTTTATCTTTTTTTACTTCTTAGAAGGTATAAAGGTTTAGGAGCAGTATTTTTGCAATTATATACATACATATATTCTCAGGTATGATTGTATTGACATTGCAACAATTTAGTCTGGTTTTAAAGCACTTAAGGTAAATCTGACAGTTGTGGACTACAGTGAGATTTCTTGTCTCGACTATTCATATACCTCTCTTCTTTACAGCTCTCTGCTGAATATGATGAGAGAGATTTTTTTGTAGAGTGGGTAGAGACATAAGTACGTTGTCGCATTTTTTTTTCTTTAAGGGTTATTAATTACCATGTCAACCTTTGCTTTGCTGCTGCTGCCCACTTTTATTTTAGAATCGCAGCCGTTCCCCACTCTGATCCCACTGGGCACCCCCAGCATCCCATTTCCCAACAACCTTTTAGAACAGTCTTTATTATTCCTAATGTATCCGGGTAGAAGAGACAGAGAGGGACAGTATGGCAGAGATGGGGAACATGAGCTGGAAATCATGCTTGCCTGGAATTGTCATCACACTGCTGTTGGAAGGAGCAAGCCGGAAAACTCACAGCCAACACTCGCACGCAAACACACGCCAGGCACACAGTACATCCATCCCGGGGAGTTTGCGAGCAGCCCCACAGCTCTTACCTGGGTTGTCTGGGATCCCTCTGCAGTGCAGCTCCCTCAGCTCGCTGTGCCCTATTTCTCCCGGGAGCTGCGGGGCCGGGGCTGTGAGCGGGTGCCGGTGCGGGTAGGGGATGGCAGCAGCTGGCTGCAGCCTCGGCTGCCGGGCTCTGGCTCCTGCCAGGGCTGCTGCTGCTGCTGCTGCTCCTGATGATGCCGAGGAGGAGGAGAGCCGAGTGAGGAGGAGGAGGATGCTGGCGGTGATGCTGTTGCCATGGTTACCCAACTCGGCGGCGGCACTGCTCAGAGCAACAGCTGCCCCAGCACCCAGATCTGCTCGAACCCATGGCTGCCAAGCAGCCCTCGGTGTACAGGCACAGGGAAGTCACCCCAGAGCCCTCTCCGTAGGGAAAGTGCAGCCAGGAGGATGGAGGTCACTCCTTGGCACGGTTTTGGGGCTTTGGGAAAACAGATGGAGTGATGCATCCAAAATGTTTGCATTCTGCACTTGTCGGCAAAGAGCTCGCTGCTTTGCAAAGGTCAAACACCAGCTTCCAGGAGGGAAGTTTCCTTTTTTAGGGGTTCTTGCATTTTTATAAAGAACTGAACAAAACAGCAAAGCTGAGGAAGGGAATTACTTTTAAAGTTGCTGCTGTGATGTGATTTTAAACTTTGTCTTTTTTATATAAAGGCCAAGCCTCTGCCTTTAAAACAGGACTTAAAAGTGTGATTTTGCTGTCTTCTTGTGTAAAAGTTTTTTTGCATAAAGAAATACCCTTATAAGTGAGTTCCCTGTGCAACAGAGAACTGCCTCTAACCACCAAACAGTGAGAAAAAAGCCTTCCAGAAAGGAACCCTCTTACACAGCACAGGACACTAATTCTTTCATGCATGAAGTAAACAAGCTGAACTTTGCTTTTGTCTAATGATCTGAAAATAAGAAAGGAAAAAGACCTCAGGTGAATGGACTGCCACATGACCAAAATACAGAGTATTAACTGCGAGAGACATGTGAAATCAAGGCATTCAGCTGCCATTTATCTACCCAAGGTGCATGTCATGAGGCTCTCATTTTGCACTGGAACATCACAAGACACAACAAGGTCACAACAATCAAATGTCACTTCCAGCCAAAAATGTCAGTGCCAAGCTATGTAATGCTCATAAGCCATGACAGTTCTTTCAGGAGCTGGTACCATTTGCAGGACATTGTGAAACACTGTCTGAAACGTACTGAAAAAAAAGAGAAATAGCACTGGTGGAAACTTTCTAAAGGGATTTGCTTTCTGCTGCCAGATCTCTGCTTGTGACCTGAATGCTGCAGATGATATGAATCTGCGAGCTCAAGGCACCAAGAGAATGCACTGGATGATATTTCCTATAAAAGTATCAAACGTGGATAAATGGTTGTAGAAGATGGAAGCCTGCAAGGAAGTTGTAGAGGGATTTTTTACAAGAGCATGTAGTGACAGGGCAAGGAGGAATGGCTTCAACCTGAATGAGATTAGGATTGAATTAGATATTAGGAAAATGTTCTTTACTGTGGGGGTGGTAAGGCACTGGAACAGGTTGCCCAGAGAAGCTGAGGTTGTCCCCTTCCCATAACTGTTCAAGGCCAGGTTGGGTGCAACCTAGGTTTAGTGGAAGGTGTTCCTGTCCCTAGCAGGGAGGCTGGAATGAAATGTGCTTTAAAGTCCCTTCAAACCCAAGCAATTCTGTGATGTTATGATTGCTATTGGCAGCATTTCTCAAGATATTGTAGAAGACAGTGTCTCCACAGCATGTTCATTTGCAGAGCCATAATCTGGATCATATAAAATAATTTTCTATATATCTCATCACTGTGGGAGAACCTGGAACTACCTGAGGAGGAAAAGGTGCCAGTCAGAATACACTTTCAGACCACCTTGGAGTAGCTTCTCATTTCACAGCCTCTATGTATCTTATAATCCATTATCCCTGAAGATTTTTTAATTAATCCCTTTTAGGCAACAATTTTGATATCTGCTCAGAGATTATATGAAATAGTTGACTCAAAGGGACTTCCTAGCACTCTAAAAAGAAATAAGAAATATGTTATCTATTTTAATCTTTAAAAATGTAAGGCATGTAAAATGGGCAGTACCCTGAAACCCTCCTCAAGAGCTAAAAAATATTTGCTACCTGTGTGGCCCAGGAGATTCCCTGCTGTAATTTTGAATGCAGGGCAAGAAGATCTCATTGCAGTAATGATGGTGAGCACATCTAAATCACCCACCTCATGATTAGCTAGCTGACAGCAAAACCCATGGTTATTCTGAATAGATCACTGAGACCACGGACAGATCTTATTTCTGCTAAATCAGGATGTCTACTGCAAAATGCACCTGCTGAGGTGTGTGCAATCAGCTTGCAAGCTTATATTGCCTGACTTTGCTTATTGGGGCTATTTTTTGAAAGATGTGTCTCTGATTTCAAGAACACACATAAGAACAGCAGGAGAGGGTTGGCCTCTAGCTTCAGGTTCTTTGGCTCAGCATGACTGTGTTATACCACTGAGGAATTGCCCACCTTAATTCTCTTGTTGGTGCTAATCTGCAACACTGAGGAAAAATCCACCTCGAAGGAGATGCAGAGTCCACAATAACCAATGACTCTGATCCTCCCTGTCTGCATCCTGCAGAGTGGGCATTTTCAACTGTGCCAAGTGAGGACAAAGTGGATAGAAAGGTCTAACAAAACACAAAAGTAAATTAAAAAAACAACAAACCTTTTCTTTAAAAACAGAAGGTAAAATAGTTTCATTTTTCCTCAGTTGTGCAAGAAGGTCCTGCATGGTGGGATCAATGACTTGCACTGTTCACTAGGGAGATAAGTGGTGTTGCAGTATGTAAAGCATGCTGATTTCATAAGCAGATAAGATTCAATAAAGAAAGGACACATCACAGATTAATTTGACAGAGCCAAGAGGAAAGGCTCTGTTTTTAAGCACAGCGTTAGTTTTTAAAGAGAGAACCTATGCCATATCTTGCATACCTGCTAAGGAATTACAGACCCCTTAGGGAATCTCAGATGGTATTAGGCAGCTATGGTTAGTCATGTCTAGATTAACTTCTTGCTTTAAATACTAAAAACAGGCAAATCAACCTAGCCTAACAGATTTCTAAAACAAATCAGTGAAATTCTCCCTTGTGCCTCTTTTTCTCTCCCAATTGTTAGGAAAACACAAGGGCTGACTTACTTGGCTGTATTTATCTACAACGTCCTGAGGCAAAGGCGAATCCCATCCCTAACTCCAATCTGGAAGAACTATCCCACCAAATCAGTCATCTGAGCTCTGATGCCTGTCAACAAAGTTTTAAACCAAAACATACTTTTTGGAAATGTCTCTTAACTGCCACCTTAGTCCCACAGCAGACTGAGGTTTCAGCAATGAGGATGGCCCAGTGCCTGTTTAGCTACTGAATTTTCCTAGACTGATTGTAATCCCTACAGCGCAGACATACTTGGACATGCTTGGTGTACTATATCCCATCACAGGCAGAAAAATTTATATTCTGGATTCTTTGTGTAGAGCCTTTGGGTTATTTAATAATAACCTGAAACAGATATTCCCATTAGGTAGCAGGATAACTAATAGATGTCAGTGGAGCAGTCCCTGCTGCAGGGCACACACCAGGCTGGTAAACATTTCCACAGGTTGTAGACTCCACTTCAGTCTGCTACTCTACACTACTAGAGTTGGAGTATAACTGTAATTGTACCAATCCTGCTAAGAGCAGGATTAAATTTAAAAGTCTTAAAATAACTGAAATAAGCTTAGGACTACAAACTTTTTACTGCTTTTTCATGTCTGACCAATTTGGTGACCGTTTATGACAGGGTTGCAGCATCAGTGGATGGGCCAGAGTGACTGACATTGTCTACCTGGACTTACACAAAGCTTTTGACACATTCCACACAATATCCCTGTCTCTAAATCGGATGGATGCTCCCCTGAGCGGATAGAGAACTGGCTGGATGGTGCACACAGAGAGTTGTGGTCATAGTGAGTGTCCAGTGACGAGTAGGGTCTCTTAGGGGTCAGTACTGGGGCTGAAGTTGCTCAACAGCTTTGCCAGTGACATGGACAGTGGGATCAAGGCACCCTCAGCAAGTTCACTGACCACACCAAACTGTGTGGTACAGTCACAGGCTGGAGAGAAGGGATGGATCTAGAGGGACCTGGACAGGCTGGAGAGGTGGGACTGTGCAAATCTCATGGAATTCAACAAAGTGAAGTGCAAGGTTCTGCACCTGATTCTTCCTCTCTACTCTGCTCCTGTGAGATGACACTTGGAGTGCTGAGCACAGCTCTTGAGCTCCTAACATGAGAAGGACATGGAATGGTTGGAGCAAGTCCAGAGGAGGCCACAAAGTTGAAAAGAGGACTGAGTACCTCCCCCATGAAGACAGGCTGAGAAAGTTGAGCTGTTCATCGTGGAGAAGAGAAGGTCATATGGAGAATGCATAACAACCTTTCGCCATATGAAGGGGGCATTCAAGGAGAAGAACTCTTGTCAGGAATTGTAGTGATAGGACAAGGAGTAATGGGTAAAAAGAGGGCAAATCTAGGCTAGATATTAGGAAGAAATTCTTTACTGTGAAGGTCATGAGACACTGGACCAGGTTGCCCAGAGAAGCTGTGGATGCCCCACCCCTGGCAGTATTCAAAGCCAGGTTGGAAAAGGCCTCGAGAAACCTGGTTGAGTAGGAGGTGTCCCTGGCATGGTTAAGGGCATTGGGACCAGAAGATCTTCAAGGTCCCTTCCAACCCCTTAACATTCTGTGATTCCTCTGACACTTCAGTGTCAGCACATAAATCCTTACATGATGAGGCACAAGCTTGGGATTTAAACACACACACAGAGCAGGGAAGTGAGTGTGTCTCATGTCAAGGAAAGACCACAACCCTCAGCTTCCACCTGGACCACACAATGAGTGGTAGCTGGCAGAGACCTCATCCTGGTTGAGGCTTTCCTCAAGCTCTGGGACACAGCCTGCAGCAGGAAACCCCTGTGGAAGCTCCCCATGGATGTGTAACAGGTCACACCATGGCTGGGGAGAAGAAAGTAGGGCTAAATGTGTGCTCCAGGCTAGCAGCAGGAAACACAGCAGCTCTGAAGGTAATGGGCAGAGAAAGCCAATCCTCTCTTTTAATGAACTGAGAAGCTGAATTTACCTTTTGATTGTGATGCAGTTTCCAGGGGCTCTTTCTACTTTATAATTTCAGGAAAGGGTAAGGTCCAAAGGGAAAGTCTGACACACAAAAACAAACAGAGCTCTCGGTGTTGGGGCTTTGATTTTTTCTGGATCTTCTGTGTACTCTAGGAGCATTCAAATGGCAAGACCCTTTTAGGAAGCAAATGCGCCATATTGTTATAGCAGGATTTGAAACACCTTCTAATGTGAATTACACAGTCTCACATAATCCAGTTTCATGCTATGCAGCAGAGAAGCAGTTAAGCAAAAGAAGGAGAAAAACAGGAGAGTGGATCAAAAGATGCCTTTACACAGATATTTGAGAAAAATATAACCAGAAGTGTCAACTAAAATATATCAATATTTGTTTGGATACAACTGGTGACAGTCAGATCTCCATTATTCATGCCTCATCATCAGAAGCATTCAAAGTCAGGCTGGATGGAGCCTTGGGTGACTTGATCAAGTGAAAGGTATCATTTTCCACAGCAAGGAGTTTGGAACTAGATGATCTTTAAGGTCCCTTCCAACCCAAACCATTCTATGATTCTAATAAATATAACAGATTCTTAGGGAGTACCACAGTATAAAAGTGGGGTTTTTTTTAAATAATAAAGGTTTTCTAAATCGTGCAGCATTTAAAATCATGCAGTATTTTCACATATCACAGTAGAGAATTAAAGGTAAAATCTACAGTACTACAAAAAGTATAAAGTATAATTTATCATTTAACTAAGTATGTATTTCACACAAAACCCACATAGTATAATATAAAAAGGATCACAAAGATCTGGCTTGCTTTAATAGTTGCATTCAAGAGAAGCTTGCACCTCTCCTTGCAAGTCTTTACAGTTATCCTGTCTTCAAGCCACAGAGTCCTCATTCAGCTGCCATCCATTTAATATTTTGTTCATTCAACCACTCAGTTTTAGTCCAGCATCTTGTTACAGCCAACCTGCCAACTAAATAACCTTGCTTTATGTAAGAAAAAGCTGTTTTTACCCACCAGGGCTTCCTTTACCTGTGAAGAAGGGAAGTGGGAAACTTCACGTTACTGTCCTCTCATTCAGAGCTCTGGAAGATTGCACTCTGGATAGAAAACAGAAAGTAAATAAGCACATTTCAAATGTTAACATGATACAAACATCTTATAGGACTTGAACGAACTACTACAGTATTAGAAGTTCAAAAAACAAAACAAAACAAACAAAACAAACAAAAACAAACATACAAAAATCAAACAAAAACAAACACTCCTATAGAAAAAGGGCTGCCACTGCCATCCATTTTGTTCATGGAAAACAAATCCTGGATTTTTCCAGAGGCACCCACATGAGCAGCTGAGATTTTCTGGACGTCAGTGCTGAACTATCTGAACACTGGACCATGTGGTTCAGCTGTGGAGTCTCCATCACTGGAAATATTCAAAACCTGATCAATCATTTTCATCTGTATCCTGCTCTAGCTGATCCTGCTTTGGGCAGGGCCAGGGATGATGTGATCTCAGGAGGTGACTTCTGTCATGAGCCATTCTATCAAATCCCAAACAAGTCCCATACCTACTGCTCCCAGCACGCATTCCACAGATTCCTGATCTCTGCTGCCTTAGTTCACCAACTCTCAGCCTCTTCCTTGGTTTTGTACACAACCTCCTTTCCCCTCCACACACAAACATATTGCCATGCACCTATAGTCCCACCTTACACTCATCCATCCCAGTCAACCTACAGGATCCTAAACCTAAATCCCTTGGTCTCTTCCTAGGCCCCTTGTTACCTCCCAAACATCCCTCTGCCAATCTTGTGCAGTAAATCATAAGGGCAACTTCCTCCCCTGTGTAGTTTGGGCACAGTGCAAAGCTTTCCTCTCACCCTGAGCCTTTCATCTCCCACCTTGTGTCCTACCTTAGATCCGGCCTAACCTACAGCCTCACAGAGAAAAGAAGGAAAGTTGCAGCGAAATTCTGTTTTGACACAGACTAGAAAACATCCAGTGCATTCAACATGTCAGAGGAACTTAGCTGTTTATGTGTAGCTGCTGCTGAGCACCAAAAAACTACATTTATTCAAAGGTTTATGGGCTGTCTTATTATAGAAGTTCTGAGAGATGGACACAACATAAAGACCATTTCTTATTATTTTCTCTTTGGAGTATCTGCTCCTAAGCACATAAGTGCAGTCTTGCAAAGAAGAACATATAATCCATTTCTAATGTAGGCAAAACTGATTATTTCTCTTAGATTCCTCTATGGAAATATCTAAACTATTTTGGCTGCAGATTTTCCAAATTAATTCAGTCCAAGGAAGATGCCCCTGCATAAAATGTTCCAGCCCAAGCAATTAAGATACAGCAAAATGATAAGCAATAAAGCTAGAGNGTCTTTTATAATGCAAAATACCAGCTGGCCGGCAGTACGAGTAGTACCTAACTACTAACTGGATTTTGCATATGAAGATTATTTTAAAATATC
>VZTX01001176.1:959183-1082198 GCA_013400915.1 Pardalotus punctatus | reverse complement strand
AAAAAACTACATTTATTCAAAGGTTTATGGGCTGTCTTATTATAGAAGTTCTGAGAGATGGACACAACATAAAGACCATTTCTTATTATTTTCTCTTTGGAGTATCTGCTCCTAAGCACATAAGTGCAGTCTTGCAAAGAAGAACATATAATCCATTTCTAATGTAGGCAAAACTGATTATTTCTCTTAGATTCCTCTATGGAAATATCTAAACTATTTTGGCTGCAGATTTTCCAAATTAATTCAGTCCAAGGAAGATGCCCCTGCATAAAATGTTCCAGCCCAAGCAATTAAGATACAGCAAAATGATAAGCATAAAAGCTAGAGTGTTACTATAAGAAATGCTGGACAACCTTAACAGCACTCACTGGTATCACTCCCACCTAAAATACATATTAATTCACTACACAGCCAGATGGGCTTGTTTGTTTAAGACTCTTCCCTAGAGGAAGATTATTTTAAAATATCAGAACCAAACACTTGTCTAGCACGGCTTACAATAAGCACAATGTTTCAGCCTTGCAAGGAGAGGAAAAATATGATCCTCATTTGTGTCTAGGTAAACCATGATGCAGAAAAGCTAAATATGCTTGAGGAAGGGTGTATTACAGGTGGGAAAAGGACAGGGGAGCAGGCACCTTGCTCCAAGGTATTCTTGAATGCAACATGTTATTCAGCCACTGGATGGCAATTTGTCAGCAAATCCCAAGTGAGCAGCAAACCAGCACTTTTGGGAGGTTTCATGTCTGAGATTTGAACACGCACTTAAAGTTGCTCTAAGTGCTCACCTATTACTTCCAACCACTGTATCACTTTCTAGGTCAATGACACCTCAAAGGCCATTTAGATGGGAAAATGGAAATTACTAGAGCTATTAGTCTTCCCTGGTTCAAGGTTGAAGTGCAATGGTATGAAGGAATAAGATGAGGGAAAAGTCAAGCTCTTAATAATTTTTTTAAATTGGACAAAGCAAATTAAAAATTCATTATCCAGGTTGGTGAATCCCACCTTTTACCACAGCTCTATAGCCTCCATTACAACAAAACCAGAATAGGATATTTTTCAGCATTCCCACCACTCCAGATAATGAGGATGGTTGCTAATGGAGACTTCCTTACCTTGAATTCATATTTGCTTCCAGCAAATGGGTCATTCATGAGAAGGAAGGATCTTAGTGTAGAAACTTTTGGGACCCGTCTACATTGCTTTGGAAAGAATTGCAGTCTTACTGACCTCTGAAATCCCATAGATTATGGCTACATAGGATCAGTTCTCATCTGTCTTCTGGATGGCTAGAAAAGTGAATCAGAAGAAATTAACCAACCTGCTTTGTAGATTTAATGCCAAAAAAATCCTTCCCTCTATGAATGAAAGGCAAACAGTGTTGATGAAATACATGTGTTGTAACTCTAAAATAAACAGAAAATTAAGGGTTTTCATAAAGGGGAATATGCCAGTTATATGATGCTCTTTGGGCTGTGGTAGTTCAAAGAAAGGTGAAAGATACCACACTGGAGAAGAAATCAAGGAAGGCTGTTTTAGCAACTATGTTCTTCTTAAAGCTAATTATTTATTGAAGAGAAATGAGACTACAACAAGTCTAAAGAGGTGAACGACAGGTGCAGAGAGCAACTGCAAGACTTCAGGGATTTGCCATAAAGTGGATTTGTCTTGAAGTCCACAGGTAAATAATTCAAAAACATTTCCTCCTCTTAGTGCCTCGATTAGGCATACGACAGCAGAAGTCAGTGATGACACAATCCACCAAATGGTTTGTCTCAATGGGAGGACAAAGACTGGGTAGATGTGAAGTTAGGGCTGATCTGGGAGGATGGCAATGTACTTGCTGTGTGTCCCAGACAGCACTGAGACCAAACAGCCAGGATATTGACAGATATAGATATCTGAATGACTAGAGATGGAAGGATTTGGGTCTTTGTGTTCAGCAGCTTCTCAGCGGGAGGCTTGACAGGAACAGAGAGGGATTTGATTTCCCAGTGAACTGAACCCCACCAGCAAAACTCACGTTCAGCATTCAGTCAAAGCAGAGCATCCTCCTACATGCTATTACCAAAAATATTTTTTAAAGATGTTATCCATCTCCAAAAGGAATAAAAAGAAAACTGTTGAGGATTTTCCCTGCAGGTTTCCCATGCTATTCTTGAGGAACAGCTGCAGAGCACCTTATATAATTTATCATGGTCAGAGTCCAGGGAACAACAGCAAAGGCTGGATGTGCATGTGACAGAAGGAAGGACACTTTCCTTTTTCTTCTCAGCTTTCTAGGTTTGGGGGAAAGGAGAGGAAATATTTTTGTTTCCCCTCTCCCATTTTACCCTGGCAGGAAAAATTTCCCCCCACACAATCAGCAACAGAGCCTTGAACAGAGCCAAAGCCCTGGGCACAGCTCCATCACCAGAGTGTATTTCATGGTCTTCCCTGCCACCTAAGTGCTAAAAGGAAACTCCACGTGCACACACCACAGCCTACACAGACAGTGCAGATGGGAGCATGAGGCACCTGGCACTACCCACAGCAACATCATGGCAAAACATCCAGAATATTGTTATATATAGATCCAGTACCAGAGACAAGAACTGCAAAACGTGGTTCTTACAAACCCTGCTGTGTCCTTAGAGTCCCTGATTCAGTGTAGGGCATTGGGAAGGAAGAGACATTGGAAACACTGGGCCTGATGGACTGCAGAAAAGGCTCAGGGGGTCTTGCTGGAGTGTGAGCTGGATGCAAGAGTTGGCAGCAAAGACAATGAGCCTCTGGAGCTGTGACAAAAAAGGCTACAAACTGCAGATGAAGGGAAGAGATTATCCCTCCCTGCTTCCATGTTCTTCAGAGCACACCAAAATACTGAACAGCTTTGGTGCCCCCAATACAGGGAGGATCTGGATAAACCAGAGCATAGAGGAGCACTGAGAATATTGGATCTGAAGCATTTTCCCAGTAAGGAGAGAGTGGAGGACTAGTTTCTTCAGCCTGGATAAGATACTGCTTTGGATGGATTTTTAAGGGGTCAGCAGCCCCTCCCTACCTATTGGGAGAGATCATCCAGAAAATGGGAAAAAGTTCTTCATGGTGGTGCATGGCAGGGAAATCAGAGACAACAGGATGAGAGAGACAATGAGAGAGACAAACCTTTGCCCCCTGAGGACAGTCAAGCAGTGGAGCACGATGTCCAGAGAGGTTGTATGGTGTCCATCCTCGGAAATTTTCAAGACTGGACTGGATAAAGCCCTGAGTAATCTTAGCTGGCCCCACCCCTGCTCTGGGTGGAGCAGGGAACTGAGCTAAGGACCGTCTGGATTATTCTGTGATACCTGTGACTTGTCTTACTACAGAAGTCATTTTCCCAGGTTTCCAAATCTTCCCTTTTTGCCTGGTTTGCACTCAGCCCATGAAAGGAGTCTTGTGTACTTCTCAGTGACGACATCCTGGCTAACAGATTGGCACAGCAGGTACATGTCAAGCCAATAAAAAGGAAAAGTAAAGGAGGCTAAAGATAATAATGGAATTTATCAGAGCATTACATCACATTCTTTTTATTATCCTTTCTTCTCCAGTCACAAACACAGCAAAAGCACTGACTTCATTACCCAGCTCTGAAATTAAATGGGGCAAGAGAGAGGCTCAATCTCTTCAACACAAAGGGAAAAGTAAACATTTCCCTCTGCCTTGAAAGCCTGCGTGACCCAGTTCCTGGCCAACACCCAGATAGGAGAGATGAGAAAGGAGGGATGGATTGAGGGGAAAAGAAGTTCTTCTCACAGCCTGCCTGTTGAGAAGAAATGAACCCTTATCTGTTGTTTTGTCCAGTTCCCACCACAGAGCACGCCCCTGTTTGCCCTTCTTGCATGTGACAGGATGGTAACAGCCCCTCTGTGTTAATTAGGTTTTAGCACCATCCTCTGCAATCTCCAGAAACAACCCAAACCAGAACGTGTATTTGGATTTTAATGGGATCCTTACGCTTGAGTGGCCACAGCACAGCCCCAGGACAAGCACTACCTCCTGACAGAAATCACAACACCCTGTGTGCTCCACATCACCGGACACAAAGTGCGGACAACCTCGTGAGATCATCCCAACCCTGCCTGTCATGTTGTGAACAACATGGGCTCCTCCAGCATCCCAGTCCTCAGAAAGAAGCTGTACCTTTCCCTTCCAGGCAAAAGCGGTTCATTCATTAATGTGGCCAGGCATCACCACCTGTATTTTTGTTTGAAACAGAGGAAAAAGTGGGACCGTGACTTTCGCTCTATTCTGTCACCATTACTCATTTTAGGGTGAATTTCAGTAAATCCTCTGCTGAGGTATAGCTGTGCCATAAGGAACAAAAGGGGTCAGGTGGGTGCAGAATAATGATGTGTCACCCACAAGAAGTTGGAAGTGACTCTGCACAGGCATAAAGTGACTCTTGCTCTAAAAAAAGTAGAAGTCCTGGTTTCTTCACTCCTTATGTTTTAATGGCCTAGAATCACACATGAACATATACATATATATATATATATATTCATACATACATCCACAAATACATTATTTCTATAAATATATATGAATTTATATGCACACATTTATATGAAAATGTGCACGGACATTAAATATGTGAGTATGCACACATACTGTGATTTAGTCCATAATTACATATGGAGAAGATATTTTACGTGTGTGCTTTTGCAAAAAAACCTTTGGGTCTTACAGAGCCAACGCAATTACACACAGGTTTAGTGCACATTTAGCATAAATAAGGTTCAATCCAAGTTCCTAGAATAACTTAATATTTTTTTTATGTAAAACCTCTTTTCCTCCTGAATTTGAAATTTTAAAAAATATTTTGGGAAGATGACTAATATAATGCTGGCTCTGAAAGATAAGCTCAGTTTAAAAAAAAAATTGCTGTTTTCTAAAATATTCTCGTATTTGTATTTTTCAAGTTTTAAATTACCATAAATTAACATTTTCAATTACCCAAAGAGCATTCCTATGAAAGTTCAACAAATCTGTTTCAATCACAAGGAAAATGATCTCTGATTATTTCAATCTTTCCAGTTTCACAGACTTGCAAAGACTTTGCCAGCTTCTAAAAAAGACTAAGAAATTTGAGATGAGATTGGAGATGAGATTGATAACTTATTTGCCCTCCTGTTTCTCTAATATGATGAATTAATTAAATAAATTGAATCCTTTGAAATAAAATGGTGCAGGACATTAGAATTTTTTTCCCACTAATTCAACTGCTTTGCCATTTTCTTTTTATATTCACTTCACATGCTCAAAGAACTCCTTGGACAAGAGCATGCACAAGAGTAAAAGGAGTCCTGAACACTAGAGGGCAGATAAGAAACAAACCTTCAAGTTTATCCCTCATCATTCAGTCCCTGAAATAAAAATTTCCTTCTAATAATTTTTACTCTTTTTTTTTCTTTTTATTTCATTAAATAAACAACAGTGATTATTTTCACTTTAAATATCTGTGCCAATGGTCATAATTGTATAGGATTTTATTTTCTCCTTAATATTGCTTGAGAAGCAAAGAGGAAACTCCATAAAATAAAAATCACATGGAAACCTTGAGAATGAAGAGATGTTTCTTTCTGCAACCAGTGGGAAATAACCCACAGGAATAATATATTCACTACACAAGAGTGATTTCAAGAGCAAACCAAACTGATATACACGCTGGTGGTGCAAACACATGTGAGTTATAGTGACCAGCACCCACGTTTTTACATTAAAAATGAGATTCACTTGCTTGGCTCTATTTTGTTGAGCTCTCCCTCACCGCAGTCTTGTCCTTTGTTTGTTCCACCCCTACAAACACTCTGTGCACCCTCTCCTATAACCCCACACACTGAGTTTCCTGCATTTAGGTGAAAAAGATGAGCTTTCTGTCACTCCTAGCCATTGGTAGTCTCTGGTAGAGAGGCAGAACTCATGTGCACAGCAGAAGTGACACATGCATCTACAAACATATGATGGGTTGTCATAGAATCACAAAATAATATGTGGGCTTGGCTTGGGAGGATCCTTAAAGATCATCAGTTTCAAACCCCCTGCCCTGGGCAGGGACACCTTCCACCAGATGAGCTTGCCCAAAGTTCCATCCAGCCTTACCTTGAACACTTCCAGGGATGAGGCATCCTCAGCTTTCCTGAGCAACCTGATCCAGGGCCCCACCACCCCCACAGAAAAGAATTCCTTCCTAATAGTTCACCTAAATCTCTCCTCTTTTCGTTTAAAACCATTCCTGCTTGTCCTATCACTATCGATGTAAAAAATCTTTCTCTCTATTTTATAATCCCCCATCCCTCTGAACGTCATCCCTCATGCTGCCAGGAACAGCCAGTCTCTAAATATTTGAGACAATTCACCTCCTACCTCAGGACAGCTTTAGCGAATGCTTTGTTAAAAAGTCAGTCATGGCCTCACATAAACCTCTGAATCCCACCTGGGATGAAGCAATCCTGCTTAACTCCTTTGCACATCCTTAGCATGTCTCTTCTCACCACCAGGAGCCTGGCAGACTGCTGTAATTCAGAAGAATGCTTCAGAACTATTTACAAACACACCTCCTTGTGCAGCACTGCTCTCTCAGCATAAATGCAAATACAGCCTCTGCAGTACCTCACACACAATATTTACTGCTATGCAGATCATGCCTAGATGTTTTGGGAAGCTGCCTTCTCCTAAATGCTGAAATAAAAACCAAAACTGCTATTCTTCCAGACATTTTTTTTTTTTTCCGGGCAAACCTCCGTCTAGGGTCACCCAGAATGTTTCTTATGGATTTTTGTTTCCCCCTTGGCAGGGGAAACAAAAATAGCCAGGCTCTGCTGCCTGAGTGTATAGACAGAGACAAGCAGCTGCATCAGTGGGGCTCAAAGCCTGAGCTGATCCCTCTCAGAGGCTCGCAGGAGTTACAAGCCTGGGGTGCAGACACATGTACCCATGTCACACAGCCTCTGGCTAGGAGTGGGCTCTCAGAAGCATGCAGAAACGCAGACCACAACCCTCAGGCAACCAGTCTTCTGGAGAGCTAAGACACTTCTGCCAGCCATACAAAATGGACATTGAGATCCTGAAAAAAATCCCTTTGAGAAGCCTTAAAAGGATCAGAAAATACAGTCATTTCTGCTAAAGGGCCAAACACCCACCCAGCTGTGCAGTCACTCTCCTGAGAGATACAAGGAGAGAAAGCAGATTGAGAGAGCTCATGGGCTGGGTTAAAGACAGGGTCATCATTTACCAGTTCCCATCATGGGCTAAACAGGATTATATAGAGAAAACGAATTTAATTTATTTACAATTAAAATATATTCTGGTATTGAGAAAGACAAACAGCACAAAAAACACCTTCCGTACAGCTTTGCCCCAGACCCTCACTTCTGACCCCTCTCCCCTGACAGGATGGGGCAGTGGTTGGCCCCTCTCAGGCTGCTCCTGCCTCCTCCCCTGGCTCTCTGCTCCAGGTCAGGCCTTTTCCCAGGCTGCAGCCCTTCAGGGACAGATGCTCCTGCCGGGCTGTCCAAGGCTGTGAATTCGCTGTGAATTTGCTGTGAATCCATCAGAGCTGTTATTGCGACATGGCTGCCTGGAAAGCAAGAACTCCATCCCATGACCTAAATGCAGGGGGATACTAAATCATGTACTGATAAGGAGAAAATTGCATCCCCCAGAGATGAGATAAATAGCAAATTGTGGTTTCAAAGTTAACTTATTTCCTTAGCGATCTCCCTTGTTACCACATTCCTGTGGGCTGCTCCTCACCTTCGCTCATCCCCAAGGAGCTCCATTTCTATGCTTGTGAGAGCTCAGACCATGAGCAAGCTCCTCACAGCACAATGTAAGAAAGATTTAAAGCTATTAGAGAGTGTCTAAAGGCTAGCTATGATGGTGAAGGGTCTGGAGGGGAAGCTGTATGAAAGGTGGCTGAGGTTATGTGGCTTTTTCAGCCTGGAGGAGACTGAGGGGAGACCTCACTGCATTCTACAACTTCCTCACAAAGCGAACCGGAGGGGCAGACATTGATCTGTTCTCTCTGACAGGACTTGAGGGATTGGCAATGAAGTTGTGTCAGGTTTAGGTTGAAAATTAGTTAAAAGTTCTTCCCCCAGAAGGTGGTTGGGCCCTGAACAGGCTCCCCAGGGAAGGGGTCACAGCCCCAAGCCTGAGAGAGTTCAAGTATTTGGACAATGCTCTCAGACACTTGGGGTGATTCTTGAGGCTGCCCTGTACAGGGCCAGGAGTTGGACTCGATGATCCCTGTGGGTCCCATTGGACTCAAGATATTCTGCGAATCTATGGACACTGTACAAGAACAAATGACAAAATATTCTGAATCTGGTTCAGTGCAGGTAAGGAATTACACATACAGTTGTTAAAAATGCATAATTGTAGCATCAGATGGAATTGTGTTTAGCATTTCTAAGCACCTGTTTTCAAGAAAAAAGAAGGGAAATGGAAGGAGGAACTAAAAAGGTGACTACGATTGTTGTGGATAAGGACACACAGAAAGCTCAACTTGGCATACGAATATAAAAGTTGTGGGGGGATATGGTGACTCATAATTGTACAGGCTGAATGTTAAAACAGTGGAAGAGTTAGCTAACTTTAAGTATGACCCTGCCACAAGATCAATGGGATATATAATGTTCACAAATAGACTTTGGTTGGAAAAATACAAGATGATTTCTAGCAATCCAGGAATGGTGTTTTTGCCCAGGAAAGATTGATAAGGTTTGTCATGGACTGAAGAAAGAAAAAAAATGCTTCTCTTTATACTACTCGACTTCGTCTTCCTCAGATCTCAGAAGGGATTTGTTAGATTGAATTTCCACTGCTGCAGGGGAGTAGGATAAGTGCTAACAGCCATGTCTCCTACTTCTTGAGGAATCATATCATAGCAGCTCTAGGTTTCACGCTGGGAGTGGGAAGGTCAGTATTATTTATCAGGCATCAATATTATCCCAGTGATTGTGCTAAAAATGGGTTTGTTTTGGAATGGGTGTCAGCAAACTTAAGGGCATTTTATGCCTCTAGCCAAGACCTGGTATATTTTTTTTTTTTTTACATATCACTGTCAGCCAGTCTTTTAAGCACCAATTTGGCACTTAGTTCCCATTTATTTAAATGGAACTGATGCAACCAAACATCTCAGTAAAAGCGTCCCCATATTTCTTTTTCATACCTCAATCCCTGGTCAGTAGATATAAAAAATCTGTGCTGCTGTTCTTTGGCCTTTCTCTAGGCTCAATTTTGAGCTCTGTGGTTCACTGACAACACCTTAGCCAGAGTATGTGCTTGCACTTTATTGTGAGATAAATAACAATAGGAACTGCGAATGCATAAGTAATTCACATGTGCCAGCAGGTGTGAATCCTCCACCCTCTTTAATAAAAGAACACTCTGCAGAAGTTCCTCTAAACTTCTGCAAGAAACTATATGAAGGGGAGAAAATAAATCCCAGCACATTCATTTGTCCTGGTTTTTTAACACTCAAGCAAATCTTGCCCATCTATTAATTTTACATGCATTATGCACTCGGGCTAAGTACTAACTGAGCGTTTGTACTTACCTAGAAGAAAGGAGGTCAATGCTAGAAATGTCCTGGATGGCAAACTCCTTTGCTTTAAACTTAATCAAATAGTGAAAGAATTAAAAGTGATAATGAACCTACAATAAAGCAAGGAAACGTTACGTAATCAGGTCCACTTGTATAAATGGATCTGAGATTCCTGCTTATTTAACATTTTAAGTTTCCTCTGTTGAATAATGCATAGTCTATTGAACGATTTAAGTTAGAACATGGAGCTGAACATTACATATTAAATATTAAGTGTATAGCAAGGAAAACAGTTGAGTTCCTTGCAGGCATACAACTCTTGGACTCAGTGGTTCAAAGGGAAGGAGGAGGGCCCAGTCCCCATGTGGGGAACCCTGGTGGAAAATAAGGATGGAAGGAAGCAAAGGGAAGATTTCTGTGACTGGCGGGCTTTTTTTCTGCAATTTTAATGAATCTATATTGATGTGTGTCATAAAAATAAGATGTAACTAAATCTCCTCACATCTCTCCTACTCTACAGAAGATTTTTCATGGAACAGTTCCTTTAGCAGCAAAAGGAGTTGTAAGAGACTGATAAATCACATCAGTCATGCTGGTTGCATAATGTTAGAGTGTAGTGCAGTATTTTTCATTCTTGTCATTATTTATTTAATGTTTTCAATGGGAAATAAAGGTCTTTTTATGGACTATTATTCTTTGAAATGCAGAACTTCACAAATTTGAAAGGATTTTGACAAGACAAACTAAATAGAATTGATGCAATTATTTTAGTACAAAAATTTATTTTACTATGTTGCCCTGATCTGACCCCCTAAAGAAGGAGCCACAGCAGTAGAAGATGTTCAAGAACACAGTGAACTTTGAAAATTTGTGAACTATTCAAAACAGTCAAAGAAACTGGACAGCATATGATGTACTACAAAGGAGGGACATCTTATTTAAGTGAAGAGCAAAAAAAATGTAGATGATTGCATGACAAACCCCTATCACAGATATAAATGAGAAGTCTGGAAAACTTCTTATAAAGTTTATGCCTTTAAATATTTTTGATCGGTGCTTAACAGTACACAGAGCACCTAGTGCAGTCTAGTTGAATATATTCAATTAATTATTCTGAACACTCTGGTTATCTAAACTGGAAAATGTTGGCTAATCTGGCAGACAGATCAGAGATTCATTTTTCTAAGAGCTGGTCATGGTAAATCTCATGTTCCCCTGTAATTGCAGTTGAAATTTCAGGTACCTTTAGGACCAAGCACAGACTAACTGCCTGACACTTAGCAGTGGTGCTAAAAAGTACAAGGATATATTTCAACCTTAATTTTCTCAAATGGAAACTGCCCTGCTTGCTATGTATGAAACGTGCCTGCTGTTACACTGAGAGTGAACAATGATGGATGTTTGTCTGGGTGCTGTGAGAAATAGGGCCCTCATTTTTTTATCTAAAGCAACCGTTCTTTCTTTCATAAACCTAATTACTATTCACTGTGGCGATGACTTTTATTGAATTATTTATCAAGATTTAGAGGGAAAGGCTGAAACAACACTGCTACCATCCCTTTATGAATCCATTAAAAGAGGAGCACACATCTTGCTCTTGAGCAAAAACCACATCAAGGATTTTTTTCTTGTCCATGTGTTGAAATTACAATAAGATATCAGAGAAATTAATTGTGCATCCAGAAATATACTTTCAACACACAGCACCTCTTATGTGTTGTCTCCTCTCTATACTTTTCTAGAGAAAGGGTATAGGTGTAATTTTTCATTCTTCAGCCTGTAGTTGCCCTGTATTAAACACTGTATGATCAGGAAAAGAAACCCCACATCTCTCAAAAGCCACATACCAACCTAGAGCAGTTTAAACTGTTTTTCATCATTCCACAGAATCCACACACTACCAAATTTCAGGTGCCAGGTTAATTGAACGCCTGAGAATTCCCCCTGTTCATTGATGTTTTCATAAAGTTAATGCACATAGAAATAGAGGTGGGTCAGCAGGACTATATACAGCTAATTAGACAAAAAACAAAACAAAACCCAAAACAACAACAACAAAAACAAGAAAATGAAAAAAATCAAACAGAAAAAAACCTGCAAAAACACCACCTTTTAGATTAAGTTTGCCAGGTTTTAATTGCAACCAAAAGAGCAAGAGCTATCCACAAGTCACTTGAAGGTTTTGTTCTGGTACAGACGTGGGCAGATATATTTAGAATGTAGCTCCTGAATGTGAGGAAAACTGTCATAAAAAAGAATTAAGCATACAACCAGCCAGTTGTGATGGAGAGGGAATTGCAGCAGTGAAAACATTTTACTAAGCGAAGAAACTTGAGGCCTGCCTGAAATATTATCGAAAAACATTAGGGCTGAATATGCAGTTTAAAACATTCAGTGGAAAACTTCAATTTCATGCTGACTTCGTTCATTTTTTTTACAGCTTCCTCCTGTAGCATTTTGTGAAGAGGAAGATTTTTAGGCAGTAAACATTCCTATGCAACAACACATTTGGATAAGCATTTAATTTCAAGTATATCCTTATTTCCTGTGGTTTGCTGAATCACACAGAAGCTCCGCTGGAAGCCTCAGGCTCTGCACTGAGTTTGTGTGGGCAGGTTTGGGGCAAAGGAGGGCTCTGGGGGCAAATTCTGAGGAGCTGCCAAAAGTTTCCCCTGTGTCCTGCAGAGAAAATGCTGGCCAGCTCCAGGACAGAATGGCTGCTGGCCAAGGGAGGACACACTTAAAACCCAAAAGGGGGAAATTTGATCCATCTCACCTGGTCTTTATCAGACTTCTGTATGCCAAAGCACAAGATTTAGGATCCACTTCAAAGAACTTACCAGCGACATTACTGAGCCTCTTGTAATTCATGTACAAACATCTCATCCCTTTCTAATTCACTTTCATTGCTGTTCTCAGGACTTTGCACATCCTAATCACAAATTTTGGAGGAAAACAATGTTTTTGTTGGTTGAATTTGAACTTCCCACTGTTTAGTTTCAGTGACTGTGCTTAGCTCCAAATCTTCAGATATAGGGAAAACACAGAAAGTCTTGATCTACTTCCTCAAAAATAAGGGTATTTTTTCAAATAGTATTAAAATTCATAGCTTTTCTTCAAAGAAGACTTCTTACAGTACTTTATATTAGAGTCATCACCCTTCTTTGCACTCATCTGAGGTCTAAAATATCCTTTTTGAGATAAGACATCAGTTCTACACATAGTATTTCAAGTAAAATGCACTTTTTTCTTAGAGGTCTCTAGCACACTCCATATAGATCACAATCTATTTTTCTGCTTTGCTGTTTAAATCTGCAGATGACCAAACCAAAACTAATTGGGGTTTTTAGTTCAACAAAACTTATTCTGAAGCAATTAAAACTGTAAAGGTAGTCTCATTTTTCTCTCCAAATAATGATAACCATCCCCCTTTGGACCAAGTGATTGAGATGTCTTTCAAGAAAGTAAAAGATATTGTTTACACATTTATATACATATAAAAGTTGATTTCCAATGCTCCCTACACCAACTATGATTCTAGTTACAGTGGACATAAAAGGAAACTTTAAAATTCAGCCTCCTTGAAAAAAAAGAAGTCTACCACTCTGAGCTCTGTCTGCACATTCTCTCTGATATTCTTTATGCTTTCATAATCATATTATTTGGCTTTTGAAATACCTTCCCCCTTCTGTATGAAAGCCTGAGCTATCGCAAAGGAAACCATGAACCTGCCACTCATCAGTGTACTGCTGAACATGAATTATGGAAGCCAATGGAAGAAAAGAAATTATCCCCTGGCCCCCATCTTGTCTTTTCTAATCTCTTTCTCTTGGGTTTGTATTTTGGACAGTGCCTTTAGACAACTCTGAGAGAAAGGTGGGAAGCAAAGGCCAGCTGCCAGGAGTAGAGCACAAAATTAGTCTTGATTTCTGTTTTTGTTTCCTCTCTGCATAATTCTAAATTTGTGGGGTTTTTTTTAACATTCTTTTCAAATATAAAATAGCAATAGTGTGGATACAACAGAGATCCTTTTAGAGATGTGAGGGAGTTCATTTGTGAAAGTGAAAGGAAACAGTGAGGAATTACTCAACGTTAAAAATCAAACTCAACACAGACATGATCTCCAGAGTAAAGCAAAAGATCTTCTTCAACAACAAAATTAAAAATCACAACTTTTTAAAAATTATTTTATTTTTAATTATTTGTTCTATTTCAACTGCAAACTGATGGAAGATTCCTAGCTGTACTGGACTTCTGGGATGTGCCAAAGATCTCTGCAGCAGGTCTTACCCCATGCTCAGCAGAAGTTATCTGTGTGGGAAAAGACAAACCCTCCAACACGGTTGTACGCCCATTAGAAGTGATGTTAAGAGCCATGGGAGGGACAGATAGTTTTTGATATAACCCAGAATAGCTAAATTGTAATTATGGAAGTTCTGTTATATAATTAGACAGAAACATGCCTTTCTCATTGCCAAAAAGTACCAAGAGAAATTAATTTTCATATGAAAGAAAATGAAAATTTAATCCCTTCTCCTGGCTCTTTTTTTTTTTTCTTTAGTCCAGTTAAATGGCAAATTCATCCCTATTACAAGTATGGCCTGCAAGCCAGTCTAGAAAGCTACACAGTACCACAATTGTCCTGAGCCTTCAGGCACTGCAGAAAAAGAAAATTGATCAGCAGTATGATATTGTTAAAATAGAAAAGCTTTTCTTACCCACTTGTTCAATAAGAACACGGTTAAACACTTGTGCAAATTCACAGAATTCAAGTTTAAAGCCCAGGTCACTGAAAGTTGCTAATGTAGTTTGTGGTGTTGTTGGGATATTCAGGGCTAAGAGACAATAAATTAACACACACAACTGTATATCCTTGGGTATCAAATTTCATTGGGCATAGAAAACATCCATAAGATGTCAGATGAGGAGGAGGGAATGGAAAACTCCCTAAGGAACCTTCCAGACAACATATTTCATCAGCAGATACGAAATTAAAGATGCCACAGCGAACACGAGGAGGCATCCAAAGCGGAGGCTTGCAAAAGCCATCGGATATTATCTGAAGCAAACCAGGGGAACCACATACCACAGAAATTAAAGCAATTTTCTTCCATCTATGGACATATACGAGCAAAGGATTTAGGACGTGATGAAGGGGGACCAGGATATTCTGAGCTAGACAAGGAACGAGCCACCTTCCAGCCATGGAATGATACACAGGAGAGAAGTCTGACTTTGTCTCTTTTCACCAGCATCTCCTGTGGTTGCTTCTCTGCTTTTATCACAGTAGAGCCTGAAGTGACAAGGACCATTCTTCGTGTTTGCAGTTCCACATCAGTAAAGAACGGGATCCCTTTTCCATAATGTTGCCATGAGAAGCTGTGGATGCCCCATCCCTGGAAATGTTCCAGGACAGGCTGGATGGGGCTCTGAGCAATCTGTTCTGTGGAAGGTGTCTCTGCCCATGGCAGGGGGATTGGAACAAGATGAGCTTCAAGATCCCTTCCACTCGAAGGCTTTCTATGATCCTAATGTATTTAACTTCTCAGGTTATCTGGGTTATTCATTTGTACCTCTACTTCAGCAAGTATGTTCAATCCCTATATATATTTTATTATTATTTTCTAGAGAGAAAATGCACACAAGTACAAATGTTTGAGATAATACAAACGTATAGTGTTGGGATTTCAGACGTGTGTGGCAGAAAAGCAGGTCAGGGAAATACCAAAGACAAAAAATTTTAAGATTTTTTTTAAATAGAAGTTTCAAAAATTCCAAGTAAAACTGGCAGAGGATATCTTCTTAATTTTAAAATTCCCATTAAAAAATGTAGTTTTCACAGCAACAAAATACAAATTTTATCTTCTTACAACACTGCCACAATATTTTACCCATGTTGTTTTTTTCTCCATTCTAGCTGCAAAAATATTTATTACTAATTCTGCTTCCCATAGTCATCTCAAAAAGATTCTGAAATCATGTTAAGAGTGAAGAATTGCAAGGCTTTTGATCTTTCTAACAGTAGATAAGCACTTGCAATTTCTAGAGCCGTGCTGTGAGAGCACAAAACCAAGCCTATCAAAAGGTCAGTGAGAGCTGGGTAGGCAAAGATCATTTGCAGCAGAGTGTTTTTGGTGCAGACAAGTAAACCAATATTGATACATCTGCAATTCGATAAGAGGGAGACTGGTCAGTCTTCCCCGAGCAAATCTTTATGGAATAGCAAAGGAAAAAGAGGAAGGGAAAGGGGAAACTGCTAAAATCCACCTGCTTCCATTATCAAGAGAAAATTCTCCAGCAGCTGACTCAGAAGCATTCGGACTCATGGAAGCCTGTAAATGCTTTCCTGAAAAGGTTTGCAACCCAGAGGAGTGATTTTGAAATATCAAGCATAATCAGTTCTTCCAGCAGAGCCAGGACCATGATCTTTGCCTGGATTTATCTTTCCTGAGCTAACTTACTCTAGACAGAAGATTGACTCTCTTTGTCCCACAACATCTTTCTGCATTCTTCCCAGGTCAGTACCAACACCACTATCAGTACAACACAACACTAAGCAGAGATAAGAAAAACAAAGTGATGGTAAACACATTCCCGTTACAAAAATGTGATTGTCCTGATCATCTCAGAGACAAAATCTGCTTTTTCAGAGTAATGGCAGAGCATTTAACACTGCCAGCTGCAGAGGAAACTGTTCAGTACAGCTCAGGCCACTGCTAAATTGCAAAATGCGCCTGTGGCAGCTTTGAACACAATTCATCTGGGAGAGTTCTGCCAGCCAATGTTCGTGGAGTATAATAAAAAACCTATTAAACACTCCTTGAGTTGCATTCTCAACCCTGAGCTCCTTTTTAAAGGACTTAATACAGCAACACGTCTTGCCTGAAAATACATTGAAAGAATCATTATGGATCTTCCATGTAGGTATTTCAGCTAGCAGAGGAATGTTATTTGGGAAGGTCATCTTAGCTTTCTGTCTCTAAGTGAGATCTTTACATGAAATTCTTTACAAGCCCACCACCATCATTCTAAGTGTTAGTTTTTTCTTCCATAATGTGTCTTGTTATAATCTGGTTCCAATTGCTTTGAAAGAAATAGATGTATCAAGGTATTTTTATTTTCCTGACATATAGAGCACTTCTATTGACTGATTGGAAGATCCTTGCCCTGAACCTAGTGCCCCAAACTCCATGACTTCTAGGCAATGTTTTGTGAAAGTCAACATTTTTCTTTTCCTTTTGCATGCTCCCCCCAATCAAATTACTGTTGATTTAAACTGGTAGGAAAAAACAGTTATTGTAAAAGGCTGTGTTTGATTATATGGGAATGAGTGGGCTTGTTGTGTTTTTACTGTTTTTAATTACAAATCTCATGTTTGAAAACATTTAATGATTTCTTTGTTTATTTGTTTGTTTCAGAATCTCTTCCAAAGATTTTTTTTTTGTAAAAACTGAAAATCACAGAATACGTTAAGAAACAGCTTTTTTGTATGTACCACTTTATATTAAATTAACAGTGTGACAACACATAGCAACAGCCCTAAATCTTCTGCTGAATTATGGCCAAACTCCCCCTAAAAGTTTGACCTCCTTTGCTTTCTTCATCACTATGGATTTAATAGTTTCTCTGCCTGCAACACAACATTTAGTCTTGTAAGGTCTTAAATGCAAAAATTTATGTACTTATATTTAGCCTGTATGTATTGGCAGGATCATTTCATAGAAATTTTGCTATCTCTGGACATACCTAAATCACATCCCCTGTCTGCTTTTTTCCCACTCTGCCTGGGAACAGCCTCTTCCTTGGCCTTGATGAAAGCAGTCTGGCCATGTTCATTGCCTGCTTGGCATGAGATTTCAAAGGCCATTTTCCTGGCCCACCATGGGCTTATTTTCTGTTTCAGTAACCCTTTATCTGTCCTCCTTTGCCAACACCAGTTTGAACACTAACCTTTCACCTCACTTTGTGCGCTTCCCTTATTTCACCCCTCATTCAGAACTAGTGAGAATTACTAAAGTTTTCAAATGTTGTTTGCTCATCTTGCCATCAAGATGCTGCTTTCAAGGAAACTTCCAGAAACATGCAGTGGGCTACTTTATTATTCTCCTTCAAATGCCTCCTTTTCCATAAGGCACTTCACAATCATTGTATGGTTTAGAAGAAAAAGCATAGGACTTACTGACACCTGGATCCTAAAAGTAAGACTTGGAGACTTACAGGAAAATGGACTCTAAAACAAATACAATGCAAAATTCTGGCATCTTCCCTTTGGAAAGGGTTGGGTTAAATATGTGTGATGAACCTTTACAGCCCCATTGTTCATGGATTAAAGGCTTCACCTTTTCCCAACCTTTCGCCTTCCAAAGCCAGGAAAACCACAAGAGGAATCCACTTTGCCATGACAATCTTTAACAAGTTTGTTTCACATGGGCTATAGTCACACTTTATGCTTTTCCAATTAACCTTGAAGTCCTTCCCTCCAAGGAAAATTTTTATTTTGCAGGACACAGCAAAACAGCCAAATTTCTTGATAAATAGGATTCATGTGGAGTAAGTGAGCTTGGCTCTCTAGAGAATTCCCTTTAAGTCATCTGAAAAGAAAAAGAGGGGAACTAAAGAGACAAAATTAACCCAAAAATATCCAGAATGATGTTTGCAGCAAAGGACTGTGCTGTAGTATCACATACTACCTTGTTTTAGTACCAAGTATGACCAAACCCTGTCATTTTTAGGCACATTGGTTCAGTCCAAACTTTAGTAGGCATTTGTGAGGAGATCAGGTTTCCATCTCACTGGGAAAAAACTAGCAAGGTCATTTGTTTCTGGTTAGGCAGTAAACCTTGGATGCAAAATCCCAATGCCAGACTTTCTCCTCTAAAATAATGTTGAGCATGGATTGCTGGAGAAGAAAAATAAGCAGTGGAGGGGTTTTAATGTAAAAACAGAGTTAGCGTTGTAATAATGAAGTCCAATGAAGCAGAGTAGGACAAATGAATGGATGTTCTCCCCATGGAATTTTCCAGGATAGGAAATCATGTTGATTCTGCAGTCAACACTTCCTACCATTTTACTCAAACATTGAATCAAACAAGGATGGAATTAAATCAGGCATTTTCACTTCGTCACCCACTGAATATACTTTCGCATACAGAATCCTTCCAAGTATATCACTGAGAGCCAGACACCATCTACCGCACACTGAGTCTGTGCAATCAAATCTCCATTGAAAACACAAATATAGAGCTGGCTGAGTGACTGATAGGCAAATTAGTTCCTGAGCTAAACCCTGAAGGATGGGCTTAGCAAACGAAGAGAGTATTTGATATCTTCTAGAAAACCAAGGAAAAGATAAATACAGAAAAAGAAAAATACAGAAAACTCTCAATTCAAGAGTTATGGCTTCAGTAAATACAGATGTCAGGAACAGAAGGTTGCCTTAATGTCTTTGCCAGAGAAGGTGAGAAGCCATATTCATTTTTTTGAAAGACAAAGACCCCAGCTTTTTTTTTGCACTGAGACTCTTCATTGTTCTTTCACAGAGCTAAGACACATTCCAAACTATTTGGCTTACTGAAGGTGCAGTGCTCTTAAAAATGTTCAAGAAACAGATCTCCAAGAAACCCAGCCCCACAGCTCTAACCCAACCTTCAGATATGCATTGGTCTCATCAGCTCTCATTGAATTCATACTCAGTACCTTTGGCTCACTGTAAAGGCTGAAAAAATCTTCCAGAGACTGTTCCTGAGAGTGTACTGAATACAGAGCTGTGGTTCATACATCACTAGTTTGAAAACTACAAAGAATCAAGCAACACATCCACCAGATACTTTTTACAAACAGCTACATCATCATTATCAATTCAATGAAGCAAAGCAGGTAGGAAAGAGAGTAATTCAAATTTGCTGTGTGAATGGACAACCAGGTGTTGGCACAGTTGAAGTATTGGTTCATTCAGTATTATAGATGCCTCTGAGGTCAGAAGAGAGCAATATATGATTCACCAGCTTCCTGTAGATTTGAAGAATCACCAATCTTAGCCACTTAACCATCAATGTGCTTTCTTCCTTTATATGTAATTGAGGTGAAGAGACAAATTTCCTAATGGCACATCCAACTCCTGCATTCACATCATTGATAAATATATTAAACAGGACTGGACCTAGGCTTGAACTCAGAGAAACCCCTCTGGTGCCCAGTCACCAGCCAGATGTAGCCGCATTCACTACAACCCCCTGAGCTCTGCCCTTCAGCCAATTCACTGTGAACCCCCTCATCCCACAGCTGGACAACTTGTCCACAAGGCTTCTGAGAGTGACAGTATCAAAAGCTTCACTAAAACCCAAAAACACCTCTTTCCCCTCAACCACTTGGAAGGTGACTCTAACATAGAAGGATATCAAATTAGTTAAAGAGGACTTTCCTTTTGTGAACCCATGTTGACTGTGCCAGATGACTGTATTATTCTTTAAATGCCTTTCAGCAGTACTCAGTATAATCTTCTCCATAAATTTTTATAAGAACTGAGGTTAGAAAAGCATATCTGTAGTTCCCTGGGTCTTTCCTTGTGCCTTTTTGTAGATTGGAATATCACTGGCGAGTGCGCAGTCAACAGGGACTTTCCAGACTCCCAGGATTTGTCATAGATGAAAGAGACAGGTCTGCAATAATTAGTTAGCTCCCTCAGAATTCTGGGATGAATCCCATCAGGTCCCATGGATTTGTGAACATTCAGCTGATACAGTTGGTCCCTTACAATTTCAGTGTCCACACAGGAAAAGTCGCTGTTCTACACTGGTGGTCTTCTGACTCAGAGGACCAGGCAGCTCAGTAAGGAGCAGTGACCAAAGTGTATGTGAAGGTTTCATTTTGCCTTTACTGGTCTCTTGAGCATTTCACAGTCATCCTGTGATGTGACAACAAAAACTCAGGGAGTTTCATCAATATCAAAAGTACAAAAAACAACCCCAGAGACACACAAGTTAACAAGACAGCATGGAAGAGATGGTAAGGCTGGAAAAGGCACAAAGCAGGTGGAAAATATCTCCATGCTAGTGGAGTGAAACCAGCTTGTATGGATGCTTTTGTTTTCGAGCAGTACCACAGGATCCCAAGTGCCAGAAGCCTGAGTTTTGAAAGATGGTGAGAAATAATAGAAGAGCTCTCAAGAGAGTAAAAGTTAAGCAACTATTTAAAAATTCCTGAAAATGCTATAATATTAAAAATCTTTGAAATAAAATGGAAAAGGATTTTGGAGATGTTGATTTTGTTTCAGCCCATTTGATTACTTAATACTTTTCTTGAGGGCTCACCAAGATAAAAATCTCTTCTGCTGGAATCAAGTTCTTCAGTCAAAAAAAGCCATGGAGTCAATCAGAAGTTACCAGTATCTCCTTCTCACTCATAATAATTGTTGGGATTTTTTTTCATGTTCTCTATGTGTCAGAATAGTTAGAACATTCCAGTTAAATGTATGTGGGAAGTTAGCACAGACCTACCAAAAACTTTGCTAAGGAACTGTCAAATTAGTAAAACATGACAGAAAGATACAATTCTATCTGATCCCACAAAGAGTAACCTGCTACTGCCACAGTTCCTTATCAGTGAAGAAATTTTATTCCATCGTCCTTGATACCTCTGGCCACGTAGGACACTAACTGAGAATGGAGAAGACAAAGCTTCACCAACCCTTGCTGTCTTGGCTTGCATCTGAATGGTGCTGGAGCCTCTTCCATGCTCCCTCTGGAATGGAAAAAATTTATTTCTTACTCTTTGCTATTTTCTAAAATAACCCAGTGGGGAGAGCAAAGTGAATATCTCTCTCCTTTCTCACCATCAGCCTGGCCACCTTCTGCCTGTGGGTTCCAAGAAAAAAAGCAGGGGGGGGGAGCACAGCATCAACAGACATTTTGCTACATATCAGTTCCTTAAGTCAACAGTTCCTGGAAGTTGCCAAGGTGTTGATTTAAAATACCTACAACTCTAAAGATTTCTTTTTCCATGAAAATCGCTCCTGGGTTGCAACAATCCAACAATTCAGGCTTTTAAAGATTTAAATTAGGAAACATGTTGTTTTACTTTGTGCAAAAAATTGTGGGTTTGGGGTTTTAGTGTATTGTTTATTGGGGAGAGTGTGTTTGAGGGCTTGGTTTGGTTTTGGTGTTTGTTTGGTTTGGTTTTTTTTTGTGGGATAGTGTTGAATTAGGACTGAACAGGGGCACTGTACACTGCAGAGAAAGAATGAGTAATTTTGAGTGCACAAGTCTGCATGATGACAAAGTGAGATAAGTTCATTGAAAAGAAATGCACTGAGGAGGCACAGCAACAAATTATGGCTCAGGAAGTGTCTGAAGGGGAAAGTAGCAGAATACTGGGAGAGAAATTTCAGGGAAGAACTTCACGAGGATACTCTCCCCTTTTTATTCTCTCTTGGATATCCACTTCAAGCCCAGAGCCAGTAGAACCTTTCATCTTGCACAGCTTGACTATGAGAGTCTAGTGAATGGTTGATAGTCCAACACATGGAGTGAAAAAACAGGGCTGATGCACCTACTGAAAAAAAATAGTTCTGAATGAACCATTCACAAAAGAGGATGGAACACTGAAGGTGTATTTGAGCTTTCTCTTGAGCCAACTGGTTGTGTGAAAAGGACTTTTGGAATAAAGGGACATGGCCTTTTTTCTTCTGTGGCATCTTCTCTGATCTGATCCTCCAGGACTTACAGTACATTTGCCAGCGAGGGGGTAAAACACCTTTGCATTGTCAAAGACAAGCAGGCTGTACAGTGCATTGTTGGGTCACTTAATTGCTATTACAGCTGAGAGAAAGGCATGGGCCCCTTTCCTGGGGTGTGGGTGATGCCCTGGAGACATCCCTAAGGGTCCTTTCTTACCCATAAAAGAGCCTCAACTTTAGATTGGGTCCAGTCTCCTGTCTCCTACCCACTTGCATCCTCACAGCTCGGCAGGAAATTCTTTGGCACATGTTTATGTTCAGTCACTTTTTTAAAGGAATTCTGTGCCTGGAGGAGCATCTATCTCGGTAAGTAGTACTAATTCATCTCTCTCTTTATAAAAAAAATATTTTCCAGCATTATAGGGCAGTTTCCATAGTAGAACCATAATATAAATGAATGACCTCATTTTAAAGATCAGTCTTAGAATCATAGAATCATTTAGGCTGGAAAAGACCTTTCAGATCGAGTCTAACTGTTAACCCAGAACTGCCAAGACCAGCATTAAACCACGTCCCTAAAGTCTTTACAAATGAACACAGTTAATTTCTAAGCTATGAAGTAGGACTGTCATTCTCTTTTCTGACAACAGATATTTTTGAGTTTCATAAATGTTGCTTCATATTTAATTTCTGAATGGAGAAGAACCCATCCTCCATGAGAAATCAATCCCCTAAAGCTGAGTTTGAACAAGCCCTTGGCAGTGCTTTTAGCTCTGAGAACTTTCTTTTAATATGAACACTTCAATATCTCTGTTGTTACCTGGCTGAGCTTCAAGAGTGGGGCAGCCACTTAACAAATGAGATATTTCTAAAGAGAAAGAAAGAGGGAGCAAGAAATCAGTTATCAGAGACAGCTCTGCATTGCCTTGGGAATTAAAAAATGAATGACTCCATAGCTGGAGCCAAAATACTTTATTGTCTTCTCCTATTATAAATCAGCCAAGCCAAATTCAATCCAACTAATTATTATGCCAACCACCTACAGCAGAATGCACCTCATGAAGTTCCTGGCAATGGAAGGTAATCAGTCTCACATTTGGAGCCTCACATCAGAGCTTGGAAATGGACTTTGCAAAGCTTCCTTTCAACCATGTCAGATTATGAACCCCTAGATCTGAGCTAGCAGGCACATCTGTAGGTCCTGGCCAAAGTCTGGTGTCATTGTGGAAGGCTTTTGAAGCAGAAGTGGGCTCAACAGGGAGTGTGAGCTGCAAAATGATGTCAAGAATGCAGACAGTAACAAGCAGAGGAATCAGAGGAATCTTTGCTGATACTGCTGATGCCTAAGCCTCCATCCTGAATTGTTCCCTCTTTACCAATGTTTCGAACTATTGTTATTACTTGACCAGTTTATTCTCAGCCACCTGTTTAGCAATTCTGCAGTGTTACTGTCATTTTCCATTCAGTTCACATGAACTGAAACTGCCCTCTATCAATCTTGCATCTGCCAAAAACATGCTTGAAAGGTTCACCCCCTTTTGAGATAGCCCAGCTATCTCTGCTTCAGCCTCTCTGATATGGAATTGCTCAGTTTCTTTGCCATGGAGATCAGACATTGACCCTGTAGGAATGGCATTCAAATGGAAATGCTTATCCCAGTCTCACTGTATATTCCAACCTTTCCCACAGAGTGAATTTTTCCATTAATATTTTTTGCAATCCCATTCAACAGACAGATGTCTATCTGTCAAAATAAGTATCTTCATATCATTCTAAAAATTTACCTTTTACTCCCACAAAATTTGACAATGATAAATTTTAGTATTTTCCCCCAAGGTCTTAAATTTTCAGTATTTTTAAAAATCATATTTTTATATGCCAATTGTGGCAATTTTGTCAAAATGTCTGCAAGAGGAAAGGGAGAGATGTGCAGGAAAAAAAAGAAAAAAGTAGACCTTTCCTGCTGACACCATCCCTTCAATCCGTTCCTGTGAGATCCTTTTCTATCACAGAGCACTCTCTAGGGAAACACTTCCAGAGGAAGTGGACTTCTGTGGGTTCAGGAAAACTGAGGGGAAAATACATTTTGTAGTGACCTACACAGCCATGCAAACATGACAGACTGGAGGTTAATGAGATGCTGTAAAAGTCCCTCAAGACTGTTCTGGCCACAATGTCCAGAGCTTCAATTTCAGAAAAAAAACAACCATGTCTCACTTCTACCCTTGACCTCAGCAGAGAGATAAGGGTGAGAGGCATCAATCGCTGCTTCCTTCACCCCATGACTTCCAGGACTGACCCTACAGTCTTCCCTGACCCCATCTGAATTTGCAAGCAATTCCCCATACACACTCTTGCCTTCCATTTGAGGTTTCAGAGTGACCCAGAGAAAGGAATAAGCCGCACATTAATTAAATCCACATCTGCTACAGCAAATATTGCTGCTGCTAGCACTGCAGAGAAATTATATAAAAGGACCCCAGGCCATAAGATAGAAATTCACTTGATTTCCTTCCAGTGCTGCTGACTCAGAGCTGTCCCCCCTGTCCTAGATCTCTATCTCTTTGGCTTGCCCTCTTGACCCCATCACCCAAGGGTTTCTTGCTGGCTCATTTTCAGCCTAATTCTCTCCTTCTTATTCAATGCCTGTACTCATGCCTGTCTCCAGGTACAGCAGGAACATACTCTTCACCCCCATCTTTGAATATATGAGCCCCTCTTCCTGCATTCAAACTTTGACAGCATGGCCTGATTCGCATTTTTAATGGCCTCAACTGCCTGTTTCCTTGGGTGAGAAGTGTTAGTACATAAAAACATGGACTTAAATGTTAAGTGTAATTCTTGGCTTTTAATTGTTAGCACAAGCTTGCTGTGGTGTATTTAGAATGCCAATTAGCAGCTTTTCAGGCAGGTTTAGGATTGAGCACTTACCAGACACCATTCCCTGAAGGCAGTGTGAGCTGAGGGAAGGAGAGGAGTGGCAAGCCCTTGCCTTTTGACCTCTGGGCTGGAGATCAATGACTAACCTGTTTTATTTAGCAATGCAGCAGCATCCTTGCAGTCTGGTTCCTTCTGTTGCCATTGAAAATCATCTTGATGGCTCCATTTGCTGGTGGATGGATCCATTTGCTTATTTTCCTGTCCATACAAAGTGTACTCTTTTCCTTCAGCTACTGCCCTGAGCCATCACTTAGGGGTTTTGTGTTGTAACTCCTGTGTCTTCTTGAACACCTCGCCGCTGCTCATGTCCCTCCGGGATCTTCCCTCCTGTCACCCCTTTAACAGGTTTGGCCTTTCCTTCAATGACAAACAATCACTCGGCATTCATTTCTGTCTTCCAGCCCTGCCAGTTCCCAAAAGCTGACCTGGCCTTTTCCCAAATTTTCTGTCACATCTCCATGGGACTATCCAGCAGCCAAACCTAACAAGAGGTACACTTTTAGTTCATTTCTGGTAGATTCATTTACACCCTTGTATGGCAAGAGCAGAGAAATCAAATACTATTTTCTGTAGGATTTTCCAACAAGATTGAATAAAATTATTTTTAAAAAGTGCCTCCCAACAATTTTCTCCAGCCTTTTTTTATCATCACTTGACACCTCCACCTAAGATGTATATTGCAGCTCAGACAGGAACTGGGTACAGCAGTTATTGATTAGGATCAAGGACATTTCTGTGCATATAATTTACATTTGTACCTTAATGGCCTTTTCCTCCCTAATAATGTCTGTTAACTGTCATTTTTCTTCCACAAGCATAGTGAAATGTCCTCTATGTTGCTTTCCAAGTGTCTGAGGCATATCTAAATTCTCTGATTATTTTACAACACAGACCTTCAGTCTTAAGCATTGAGCCACGTGTTCTCCACCACTACAGCTACTGCAGGCTTTGTTTCTTTCTGAGGTTTTCAATCTCAGATCACAAGTTTTGGAATAATCAGTAAGGTAAGAATCATCTCTCCTGCCCAAAGCTTAATATTTGTCATCCAAACCCTTTAATAACTTTTATAGTCTTCCTTTTGCCTGCATCACTTCTTTATCTTCTTCCACAAACTTTTGCTCCCACAGATCTGAGCCTGCCTTTTTTTCTTCACTGCTCCTTCCTAAATCATTCTCATGACAGCCCACTGTGTTTTACCCCAGGGAGATTTCTGGGAGTGTACACACCTATCTTCATTAAAAACACAAGACATTTCATGGAAACACACACTTGGTAAATATTGTTCTATTGTAGACTGAATCTGATTAGATTGAAAGTCAAATCCAAACACACAGCACACTTGATAACTTTGTGTCAAAGAAGATCCATGTTTTATTTTAAAATAAATATATGTTTATGTTTCTAAATAGACACCCTGAATATCACAGTATTTTCACCTTCAGAGAAATGTCTCCCCTGCATTTGCAACAACCTCATACAAAGGAATTTTCTAGGCTCTTTTAAAATTGAAAACACAGGCTTTTTTATTTTTCCTATATTGCTACTTATATCTCAGAAGATGCACGCCCTAACTTCTCATGTTTTGTGCCTGTTGGTTTTCATTGCACATTATACTGGCAATTCATGTGACACTGCAAGGATTTTTTGTGAAGATACAGAATGATTAAGATAAAGTTACTTTCTTTATCAATTACATCAAACTATTTGATGACATTCAATGTATTTAGGGACAAAAAGGAAAACAACCTTCTGGTGCTGTTGTTTCAGAAAAAGAGGTATGGTAGGCAATATGCAGATTAATACAATCTTCCGATCACTGCTCTTGTCCTTCAAGGAAATGAAAGTTTCTTCAATGATAAATTCACCATTACGTTTACACTGTGCTGTTGCTTAATTTTATTCAAACATTAATTAAAGGAGAGGTTAGTTATATTGGCACTAGTAACTGCTGAAGGTGTGTTAGCCTTAATATTGCAGTAATTTCAGTTTCCTGAGTATACTTCCAACAAAGGAATTTTTCAATCCTAATACATATGTATAAGTCTCATTTTCAGAAAAGATAAGCAATTATTCTATCAAAATTCAACTGCTCAATCTTTGCAAAGCCTCTCCTCTTCTGCCCACATTTACTTCACCTAGACATCCTACCTGTGAAGCAATATCCAAAATAATAGCAACAAAACATGTTTTCTTTACCTGTTTGGGCAGTAATCAACATCATTATCACAATCATTCTTGGTGTGTACTTATAAAAATGCTATGGTGCCATGAAGAAATGTTGCTTCAGAGAGCTCAGATAAAATGAGCATGGATTTATGCAACCAGGTTATTCTCATTTCTGGGAACAGTGGGAACTGTTCATACCAAAACTAAATGCTGAAATACCTTGTAAGACTGCAGGATACAGCATGGCTTAGAGTACACAATAGACTTCAACTGGAGACACATCTACATAGACTTCTGTAAAATTTCAACAGAGGAATCGCCCTTTGGAAGTGCCAGCAAATTTGGGTGCCTGTGGCACAGGGCAGCACCTGACCAGAGTGGTCTTCTCCTAGGCTTTAAGCCCTTCTAGCCATCTCTTAAAAATACAATTATCCTCCAGGTTTTCTACCTATTTTCAATCTTTGTGGATGACAGTGGTACAGTAACATCTTCAGCAGGGACAACCTGTCAGGCACACACCCACCACTATTCTAATTTGGGTGTCATGAAGAGCTGCATCAAATGCTGTGCCTATTTTAGGGATGCACAGTCCCCTCCACCCCTCCAAGATGCATCCGTTCCCCATGCCCAAGTTCCTGCTGTGATCCAGTCTTTTAATAGCTATACAGCACAAGCCAGTGAAGTCTGTCTAACACTGTGCTTCTTCTCTTCTCCAAATCACTGCTGCTCAGTAAGTACAACTTCCTGACTTAAAAGTTGCTTAAAACTTTAAACAAGTAGGTAAATAAATAGGAATCATCAGGTATCCCTGCTCCCCTGTGAGCAAGCCTTTTCCTCAGACAATGAACGAGCCAGGGACAGGCACAGCCAGGTTGCAATGCTGCAAAGAGGCTGACACTAATGCAGTTGGATGTTCCCTTTGAACAAAACTTGGCTGCTGGCGTGCATTCTGCTTTGAGACAGCACCAAGACGACAGTTCTGACAAATGCCTTGAAATTCAGTGCTCATGGCTCTGCCTTTGCTGTGCTGCAGCCTGTAGCAAAGAACGGTGACAGTTCAAATGGCTGGCTGGCAGATACATTCACAATACATTAACATTTTGTTAGAATCCTGCCAAGTGTGTCTCTGGTCTCAGTGGGAACTAACCAACTGCTTCAGATACATTTGGACGGGACAGCTGCTTCATCAAAATATCCCATCTGTGAATGCTTTTGCAGGGTGCACTACATAGCAATAGCCTTTTTCACCCCTTTTAAAATGTATCTTTCCTGTTAGAAAAGCCTGATTTAATCTGCATTAGTCCAGTCTTCGACTATCTTGTGTCCTGTTCACAAGAAACAAAAAAATCTCAATTCACAAAGTCCAACACTGAATCATAAACTCTGTTCAACCGTCTTAGGGCAGCTCCGCCAAGCCCTGGTTCATGCCTGCATTCTGCCTCCAGGAGTATGTAGGGATTTCATTAATGGAAGGTCAAATTACCTTGACTCATCTAAAGTCCAGCTGTCTCTCTGCACCGGAGCAGAACCTGTGAGGCAGTCCATGAATTACTCAAAAGGTGAATTATCTCACCTCAATTGTTTTCATGGAAGGTCTCTGTCCACAGAGAGGCTCCTGCTTTCCTGCAGGGAGCTCCTGACACAACCTCAGATGTGTGTGGTGTCAGACCAGGGCACAAACAGGAAATCCAGCAGAACTTCAATGCTAAAGTGCATCCTCCTCACTCCTTTGGAAAAACAGTGCAGTCTGGATGCATTTTAAATCATCAGCTCTCTACTCTGTTATGTAGAATCTCTGCTTCCCGTTTTACAGCTCTGGGTCCTCCACTCCTGTTAAGACTTGTTGACTCAGGGCAGCAGTGAAAAGGTTTTGAATTTTAGCCCAGCATGGTAGTTCTGAACCTCTTGCCAACTCACCAGACTTGTTTAAAGCCTCAAAATTTGGTTCTCCATTCCGACATGCAGAAATACGATTACAGGTATTGAAACATCTGTTTCCCACTGTGCAAATGGTGTTCCTTGGCTTTGGAACTCCTGCTTTGGAGCTGATACAAGCTGCTCTCTGGAAGCCACGAGTCCCACTCTGAGAGTGCTGGAGCAACCCAAGTTCCAACCTCCATGCCACAGGTATGGAACATCTAATTCCAACCCCTCTGCCACTGGTTGGAGACTCTTTGAAGACCCTTCCTGTCTAAACCTTTATATGATACTGCTTTTCTGTGGACCCTGTTCCTCTTTAATTCATACTACACTGGGCATAGCTTTCTAGACTAAAAGAGCCATAGGAACAGCCAAGAATCAGGCAGTAAATTTCTGTTCACATCAGGATCCAGGGATCAGAAGTGAAGGTAAATAAAAAAAAAGAAAAAGAAAATATGGGTGAAATTTGACTCGATGTTTTGCCAGACCATATCTGCATAGTTGCTTAACACATTACAGTGTGAGTCCATTCCCACCTAATACCTGTTAAACTGAAAACACAGAGAGGAAGAAGAGGGAGACACAGATTCAGAGATCAGCCTTCAGCTGGAGAAAACCTCTGTTTGTTTTTTACAGTGTAATTTCAAAGAACAAATCAGGTGTCATCTTAAGCAATCAATACAATAGCTCCAAGCATAAATCCAAGTCAACAAAGCAGCAAGGATTTATGCACACAACTATGAGATCCATAGTATTTAATCCAAGTGTAACACAAAGAGTATTTGATATTGCTGTCAAGAAGACAGACAGTATAGGAGAAAGGAACAAGTTGAACATTACCTTTTCAACTGGAAACCAGTCCTTAACTCTGTAAGGTCCAATTTCAAAGTGTAGTGAAAGAACAGCAGCAGCTCAAATGGATCACAGGGTATTACAGATACAGCCCTAAAAGCAGTCTATTGGCAAATCAGCAAACTGATTGTGGCAAGAATGGACCATAAAGCAGCGTACACACACAAAACGTTAAAATAAATTAGATTTCACTGACCAGCTGTTGTATTCTCCACCTCCAATAGCAGCAGGTTATAAATCTGTCCATAATCTATTCTTAAATATTGTAATGTAAAATCACAGGATAGTAGAGTGGCTGGGGTTGGAAGGGAATTTAGGGAGTATCCAGTTCCAAACCCCTGTCATGGCAGAGACATCTTCCACTAAACCAGAGTCAAAGCCCCATCCAGCCTGCCTTAAATACTTCCAGGGATGGGGTATCTGCATCTTCTCTGGGCACTCTGAGTGCCTCTCCACCCTTACAGCAATATCTACTCTAAACTTAATCTCTTGCATTTATCCAAAATCTGCTGCAGCCTGGAGGGCTAGTAGAAGTTTTTGTAGATACTTACTCATTCTAATTTATAAGTGCCCAGTTTTTCCCTTTTTTACCTGATGGCTCTGATTGCCCTTGGCTGAAGGACTCAGCTGTTTGTGAACCAAGACCCAACTTAGTGCAGAACAGCTGCATAAGCCTGGTTCTGTGTTCCTAACAAAAGTGCTGGGAGGTGGTGGTGAATAAGTCCATCCTCATGGTGAGATCACCCAAAAGTTAAAACCACTCAAGACCAGAAAGGTGAAAACAAAGTCAGAAAAATAATAGCTAATTAGCTGGCAGTGCTAGCATTCAAGAGGGAAGAAGTATTGACACAAAAAAAGGTATGAGACCCTAATTAAAAAAACAGACAATCAGAAGATGGCAGCAGCAGGGACCAGGCTGTTCCAGGGAGCAATGGAGAGGAGCCCTTCCCCACCTGATTGATGAGGACCTGGCCAACAGGGGCTCTGTGGTGAGCATATTAATGCTCAGCCAGCCAGCTCATTAAACAGGTGTCTGCTGTGCATATTAGCCAACAAAAAACTGCTGTGCCTTCCTTAAGTTGCCCACAGCCTGCTTGGAGAATCTCTGTGTGCATGCAAAACTTGTCAGAGTCAAATGTGCTGAAAAACAAGAGCTACAGTCCACCCAGAAAATCATCCACGCAACCAAGTCTTCACAGTAGGTCAAGAATCCTTCTCTCTGTGCCTTCTCCCGCTTGCAATCACCCTTTTCTATGCTCTGACCACGAGGTCAGCTAATTCTGGTTCTGAAGCAAACCAAAGGAGGAAGGAGTCAGGGCAGCAATGATTTCTGGATCACTGCTGCTGTATTTCCTCCTCCCATCACAGCTCTCACGCTACTGCTCAGGTATAGCTTTAAAGGGATGATCTTCCCTTGGCCTAAAGGATCACTGAGCAGTAAATAACATTCCTCCCTTCTGACAAAACTACACAGCCTCAAGCTCCTTGCAGAAGGATTTCATGTTTTCTATCGGAGCCAAATCCAATCATTCATTGCTGTACTTTTCAAAAATGAGAGGAAAAAAGAAAAAAACAAAAACCAGGGAGCTTTAGAAAAATAATCACTGTGATGAAAACTGAAAGAATATAAAGCAACATGTGGAAATTTCAAAGTCAGAAAAAAAAATCTAAAAAATTATCTGACTAAATAATAAGAGGCATTGGGAGGTCAGATGGTTAAACACTACTGCAATATTAGTAGTATGAAATCTTGACTATCAAAAATTATAAAAAACCACATTTCTTTTTATTTTTGTACTGAAATAAAGGTGTTTAAACCTGAAACAAAGAAAATAGTCTTTTAAAATCAAGATCTATTGATTTCCACCTGGCTCTGAATTTATCTCCTTTAATTAACAGTCTGTGTCACTGGAAGAGAAGAACATTAATGGCATAAGACAACAGTGTCACCTCCTACTACAGAGTAAATCTTGAAGGAAAAAATCAAAGCAGCTGTTTAAAATAAATCAGCAGCCATGGCTGAGTTGGCTGTCTGCATGGCAGGTATTTATTGCCTTTCATGATCCTTATAGAGGGACAATATCTGGTACCAACTGGTTAAAATAAATTAAGAAAGGTGCTTCCAGTGAGAGAAACAAATAATACTGTTCAGCTGGGGTTTTTTTCTGTTTCTCTTGAGCAGAGAGAGCAGAGCATGAAGATCTGTTTAAATCACAGCCCTCAGTTGTGAATTCTACCCTGAGTCAACTCTAGTGTCAATTTAACAATATGTATTGCTATTTCATTTTTATTTCATTTCATTTTATGTTACCCAGGAACCACACTATATAATTTAAAAGTCCCAGTCATACAGAAGTCTCCTTTTCCAAGCACAGACTGTCCAGCTGTGCCTGAGCTCCAGCTAGAGACACTTCAGACCTTATCCCACAGTCACCATGAGCACAACACACCATAAGACACTGGAGTTTTTCTGCTATGAAGCTGAAACCCAAGAGGGCAATCAGCATTTTGGGATACCTCCCAGCTCCCTCTCTTCCCGAAGGAGGTGTGGCCTTCCCAGAAAGCTCAGATGTTTTCCAGTTTAGGCAAAAGTGTCTCCTGCTGCAGGTGCCATCTCCCAGCCCAGACTTGCTGGCAGGCACATCTTCAGTGCTGGGCACACAAACCTGGCAGACACTCCAAAGTCAATCATCACCCAAACATTCACATTTACTTTTAAAGTTTAGTGTCCTTGGATTATCAAAGACTGCATTTTTAACCTTTACAAGAGTTAACACAAGGATCTTGCAATCTGCTAAAAATATATTTTTCATTGACACAGTCTTAGTTTTTTGATGGGAATTGAGTACAATATTAACAAATATGACAGAGTAGTAGCTGGTCTTAGGCTACATTTAAGAAAGGATTACAAAGTTTAGCAAAGGTCACAGATCTTCCACTGCAGGCATATGTGGTTTCCAAGATAAGACCAGCGGGAACAATGCAATCATCTATTCTTAGCTACTTCATGACGTTAGACCCTTTCACTCAGTGCAGCAGGGAAAACCCTTTTTTTTATGTGTTCCTACCTCTGAATTCTTTATATTGTCATTGAACTAGGTCAAATATTTTCTAAGAGATATGGTACTGACCCTATTTAAGATTGCATCTGGGCCAGCTGAGTCTGGTGTTTCATACCAAGAGCTTTCTAAAATAAATGTTCATGATCTTTTCTTCTCAGCCTGTGTGGCAGTTTTCAGGAAGAATAAAGATCAGCACCTTCAAGCAACGGTATACAAATTCAACTTTTTTGTCATAAGATCTTGCCATGTCTTTGACCAAAATGCCATCTGATTTCCTTGAGAAGAATGAGACTTCTGACTTTTAAAATCTCAGTGCCAAGCATCTCTCTCAACAGTCAAAATAATTCTTGATGCCTGTGGTGACTCTTTCCTTCCATGTTGTACAGAGGCTGGAAGACTGAAACAAAGGATTGCAGTCTCAGAAACCAGCTCAGATTTCATAGAGGTAGAAAATATACTTTTTTATGGGCTCATATATATATATATATATGAGTGTGTGTGTGTGTGTGTGTGTGAGAGAGAAATCCAGATATATAATGTATAGAGATGTGTTTAAGTGTACATAAGAGGAACTTGTGCGGCATGTCTCACCTGGCAGCTGCTGGGCAGTTGCATCTCATGGCATCCTGGTTAAGCATGGATACACAGGGTTGTTATTTGCCGGATAAAGAAGCCTGTGACACAAATCTGCTGTTGAAATCTCATTCTGGTTAAAGGTAATTAAGTCAGTGTCCTCAACAAGAGGGACTGAACAACAAGCCAGGGGTCATGACAGAAGCCCATGACACAGAAATGAGTGAAAATCCCATTTTTCCACACTGCGCCGGACTGTCATTCCTATCAAACCACCCCAGAAAGTATAAAATCAGCAGTGGGCATGAGAACAGAGAAGGTTTAATTTTCTCATGAACCTGACATGCAGTATTACAATTGAAATTTCTGCATTTTCATTTTCCTTCTGGCTTTGTATTTCTTTTGTTCTGCTTTTTCGTGTGCATTATTGCAGAGGAACTGCTGACAGTCACTACTTTAGGTGTGGGACTTTATCACAGCAGGATTAACTAAATCACAAAGGCAGAGTCGGTTCAGCATCAACCCCCTTCCTCTTCACATCCCAGAAGCAGATGGCAATACAAAATGGATTTTCTCATATTGTCAAAGCTTATGCTTTTTCACCTGTGAGAAGGATTTTAGCTTTGGTTCAAGGAGGGAACTGATTTTACAATCACAATAGAAAACATTAATAGACTCCACAGCAAGGTGACTAATATGTTCTGTAAGTTTNAAAGAAACCCTGCCAGAGCAATGCAATGAAAAAATGTGCAAGAAATGTGAGTTCTTTCAAAAGATTTCCCGCTGTAAAGATGCTTCTTTAGAGTGAAAGAGTATATCACATGCAAGCTATTAGTCTGAGCGTGAGGTTAAACCCACTGTTACCTCACTAAGAATACACAGTACAGATGAATGATTTCATGTAGACCCCGAAAATGCAGAAAACACAATTTTAATTCTGATAAATATAGAAACAAATTAGGTTCTTACTACATTCAGGAACAATGCAATGACTCAGAAGATTGCAGGTTTTTGTCCAGAGAAGTTGTGGACACTTTTTCCCTGGAAATGTTCAGGCTGGATGGGGCTTTGAGCAACCTGGTCTGGTGGAAGGTGCCCCTGCCCATGGCAGGAGGATTGGAATGAGAGGATCTTTAAGGTCCCTTCCAGCCTAAACTATTTTATGATTCTATGAATTGACATGGAAAACTGCATCCTCTTTGTGCTGCAATGGTAAAAGCAAATTTCTTGCAGACAACCTACTTTTGTCCACGGTCAGATCTTGGGCTGTACAGGAAAGTTATTTCAAGGTGAAACCCAGCATGGGCAGTCAGGACATCACTCCCAACCTCCTCCACTGATGCTCTTCCTGCTCCAAGTGACCTTTTGAAGCTTCTCCAAGTTCCATCCTAAGCAGACATACGTTAACTAACACAAAAACGCTGGTCTGAAGAAACTCCACGGGGAAAAGATGTTCCAGACAACTTCCTGAGAAAAATGAGCTCTGAAAAAATATTTAGTCAGCATTTTCCTTCGTCTTTGAGCTTTGCATAGTAATGTAAAGGGGAATGTTGTGACTGTAATAATGACTTCTTCCCAACAAATTATTTAACAAACACAAGGGGATCAAGTCTTTCTGATATGTCGTGGAATTGAACCATGATCCACACTCTTCTTCCTCGTAGACACAAGACAATAAAACCTCTTACTCTTCAAAAATTAATCTGGGTTTGAATTATGAATGACTGACTATAGAACAGTAAGTGTCCCAAGACATATGCAAGTATCTCAAGTAATTTTTTTAATTATTTTTTTTAAAAGAACTCTGAAGGGTGCTCCACATGATACATTGGAATTTGATCACAGAAAATAAATGGAAAACTGCAATCTCCATCTTTCTAGTTATTTTTTTCATTAACATAGTCATTAATAATTGGTTTCTTTTTACTTCATATTGATTTTGTACTAGATCTTCATAGTAGTAATGGGAATGTGGAAATCACCTTCCATTATTGAGACATTTATAACAAAACGATGTCTGGAACAGATTAGATAGCCATATCAAACTTGTATGAAGATGTAGCTATTAAAAAAGTCCTATTGTTTGCATGGCTTTTTTTTTCTTTTTTTTTTCTTTTTTCTTTTACCTTTCCTTTTTTTTTTGTTAATTTTTTTTGTTAATTTTTATTGAGTTCTGAACTGGTGCCTTTATCACAATGGCAAATTTTGCATAGAAGAGTGTCCTTCTCATCCACATACTCGTTCACATAGTCAAATGTACAACCAAGCTTTCAGCTCTTGACTTGCTTTTCTACCATGATAAATCTGTGGCAATTATTGCTGTTTAAATGCAGGCTGAGCTCTCCACAGGCACAGCACGTGTGTTGGTCATTACTGTGGCACAGCTGATCTCCAGGCCACGTGGTTGTACATGCACATACTCTCTTTGAGAGCTATTCCTCTGCATCATTAAGAGCTGGAATTGATGGAACATGTAGTTTAGCTTTATTTAGTAATTATTTTCCTGATTTGAACCTGACAGTATTTGCTGTCTTTCTTAAAATACCCCACTGTAGAAATAGAGATCTGAAGTGAAAGTTCTGTTTTCATGTAGCATATTTAATATTTATTGTTAGAGAAAAATATTTTGAATGCAATTCTAAAATTTAGGTGGAAAGAACCCAGGGTTATTTGGCTCTGAGAATTTTTAACACTTTAACAACTCTGAAATTAGTTCATTTGATTATAGCTGCTTCTAAAAGAAATCCCCCACAGACAAATGCAGGCATCTCTGGGTTCATTGATTTCTGCCCTTTTTCAATGTCTATCCTCGTCTCTGCTAGTTGATCCTTGTTACAAATGAACTCTCAAGAATAACTCAAGTTTTTCTTGAAATGGTTTAAGTTTCAGTTCAGTCCCAAATTCAGAATGCACAACACATCATAGAAAGCATTTTTATAAGATCAATCTCTTTACAAAATATACTTCAGTTAGTGTGTAAACAGGATGAATTGAACACAAAGATAAAGAGGGAAGAGATTTAGAAATAAATGTTTGAAGTGAAGGACTCAAAGAACTTAAAAATGTGGTTTACTACATCTGTCAAAAAAAGGTTGCTTTCTACAAACACACAGACCAAAAGAAAAATAAGTCTATTTATACATTTCTCACAAAAAGCTTCATCTGTGTTTGATAAAAATTCATGGGGCACACCACTGGAATATTTCTGCACCCCAGATGCACTTAGTCAAGTGGTTCCCATTTTTTTTAGAGCACATCTCCCTGACAGTCCATTATTGCCATCAGTCTGGGGTCCATCCATCCATCCATCCCAATTCCTCCCATCATCTCTGTCTCAGCAGGTTCATCTCCTGGTCTACGTCCTCTTCCCAGAACACCAACTCTCTCCACACTTTTGTCTTCTTCTCACCTCCAAAACAAGTAGGTGATACTGGAAGTCAGTGGAGATGAGGGCAGAGAACAGAAAGCACAGAACTGCAGGTTCCCCCAGCTCAGAAGTTCCACCAGCTCAGAGGTTTCCCCAGCTCAGCTGATCTGGGCTGGCTCTCACTGTGGGCTGGGGGTTTGGCTAAGCAGAGCTGGGGGCTGTGTGAGGACATGGCATGGCTGCCATAGCAAATCATTCCAGCTCCCAGTCCCACCTCCTTCCTGGAGAAATGAAGATAACAGTGGTGGTAGAGCAGGGAGGAAAAACAGAAAGGAGCAATCAGAGCTGTTGAGACACCCTAGACTACCTTTTACCTGCAAGATTTCTTACTTTATTGGTTAGGTACTCTGGATTAGACCACATATATTAGTGAAAAAAATCAGAAAATTAAAGCCAGGGTAGAAGAACAAATCACCATAATTCCAAATGCTTCCAGAAGCACTGATGCTTTTAACACCTATTCATGTGAATTATGGTCGTCTTCTCGGACTAACACCAAGAGCAATGCTGTAAGTGTTATTTAAGATACTTTGATTGGACTGAAAATATTTACAGCTTCTGCATTAGTGCATACAATTAATTGCTTTTGTAGCTTTATTGTCCTATAAAACTGTTCAGTACTGACTGAGCCAACAGTGGCAGATGTTTTGTTTTAAAGTTCTAATAAAACCCAATCAGAATTAATTTAATAAGCTCAATTTTCAGTAAACAAGAAAATTCAGGAAGTTTCCCCCTTAAAATCAAGTCTCCTTCAGGAAGGTTTTGCTGAACAAGCAGGAGCTCAACATCACTGATCACACATCAGATCTTAATGCTTTTCTGCCTCTCCCAACTAGTCCAAGTCTATTTCCCCCATTAGACCCCACAGTTTTAGCCATTATTTCTTCCCACTACTGCTTTAACAACTCCCGTCTTTCAGCACCACTTTCACCTTCTCCAGTGCCATCTGCCAGCTCTGCAGTAACTTCCCAAAAATGTTCTACACAGCTCCCACTTGGACAGGAAAGGTTTCATTTAATGCCTTCTGAGCAACATGAACCTGTTTGCTTCTATACCTGAAAGATATTAAAGATCAAAACAAGCTTTCCTGTCCCAGAAAGAGAACATGAGATATGCCTCAAATGATCCTCATTTTATCTGCCCCAGTGTCCCATCATGATGTCTGTAATCTGTTCTCAGATAGCACTGTGACAAATAGCACTACCTACAGCTCTAATTCCAGATTGTTTCTAATAAAAACAAGAGTGGTAATAATATCTAGCGTTTTCCCACTGGCTGTGATTGTGCTGAAGTACAAATGACACCTGGAGACTGTGCAAAAGGAGATGGGAATTTTATTTTCTTCTTATGATTCACACCATCTTCTTTTGCCTTTAGGATTGCTCCCCTCTGGTGACAGCAGAGACAAGCGTGGCTGATTTTCTTTATGGCTACCTCTTAGTGACACATAAGTGCCAGTTGCTGTGCCCAGAGAAGGATATCAAATGCAAAACAAGTCACAGTATGGAGAGTGAATGAACAAGCAGAATCCATGGGTCTCATCCTTAGCAAGCTGAGCAGTTTGCTGATGCGATGTACAACAACTGAAAATCTCCATCAGCAGAAAAAACCCCAGCACTATCTGAGCAGCATACTGATGCCCACTTCATGCTCTGGGTGACAAGCTCTTTGCAAGCCATTTTCAGACTCAGTGGCTGAGATAAGGATAGCTTCATGGTCTCAGCATGAGCCAGATTTCACCTTTGTTGAAGATATTTTGACATACTGGAGCACTTCAGATACATTCTACAAAAATCCTTTTACAGCATGTGGGTTGACTGAATCCATGTTTCCAGAAACAGACTATTTAGGTATGTACAGTGTAGATATACAGCTACAACAAAAAACCTAAACTTTTCCAGTTACAATCTATGTCAAAACTCATATTGCTTTACCCAAAGAGCCCAAACCATCCAGGAGTATTGCGGCAAAAGAACTCATTTATGTGCCCTTGCTAAAGAGAGAGGTTAAGTGGATCACTCAGATCTTGAGCACAGCAAGGTAAGCATCTGAACCAAAACAAACAAACTAAAACAAACAAAAAAGCAGAATTATTCCCAGTTCCTGGCTCTGTATCTGTCTAACACTCACAATTACTTGCTTTGTGTGAGACACTTCATGCGTCAATGAAGGACCTGCCTTTGGGGAGAATCTCTTAAGAGTTCATGAGTTACACTGTGCTTGAAGAGTGCAACAGAATGTGATTGTACTAGGCTATGTTTTTGGGTTTTTTTCCCCACTTTTCCAGATTGTAATAGACTATTTATTTGTAATAATATTTTGCCTTCTGCAGCACCTTGCCTCCCAGCATGGCAGAATACACTGCAAGCATTTAATTAAGCCTTATGATGTTCCATTGAGGTTGGCAGATAGGTGTTTCATAATGGCATCAGATATTTAAAATTACTTACAGACACATAAAAACCTGATCATTAGGTTAGGGGCATCAGTGGGACCACAGAAATGTCATTGCCACTTCTCCAGTGTGACTGCCTGAGAGCTGTCTGACTTTGAAGTGTCTTGTGTGCTATGTCAGGCAGCAGTAAAGCTGACAGCTAGAAAGGAAGATGAAACAGAGTGTGTTATGGCAACCTTCCCAGGATTTCAGGTGACAGAAGCCAGAGTGTCTGGCCTTTGGCTTCATTCACCGAAGGACAGAAGGGTATAAGATTATTCTCCATCCCGGAAGAGGCTGTGGATGATCACAGTGCCCAAGTGTTCTGTTCTGGCATCCAGAACAGCATCTCGAAACAGAAGGTCAAACCCTCGCCCACACAAGCTGGCAGAGCTGGCTGTGGAGATTTAAGCTGGTATTTTACATGCAGTTCTAAGACTTTCCTCAGGCTGTCATAATCTATGGCAGCACAGCACCTGTCTCAGTAAATTCCAGAGATATGCTTATCCTTGGAATACAGAAAGAAGGAAGGGACAGAAATGAACACTGTGATCATGCATACGCTCTATAGTGAAGTCTAAGCCCACTGGCTAAAAAAATCAAAACTCATTTGGGGATTTATCTACAGCTCCACCATAGTCTTTGTGTCTGAAGCTAACTCTTCAAATCCTGAACCTGTCCTTTTTATTCTGTTTGAGATTCCTGGTAACTTGCTGGTTTGCAGAGGTGGCTTGAGAGAGCCACAGAACTTGTGTCTGCTCACAGTGGGTTTCTAAGCACCTTTGGCTGGTATCTTTAGCTTTGTTTGCCATATTCCACGACATGAAGTCAGAGCTGGCAATCTGCTAGGTAGCAGTTCTGGTTCACTGCTCAAGAGACAGCTCTGAATCCCAGCCCGGGCCAGACTTCTTTACTCATATGAGCCAAGCCACTTCTCTGTCACATACTATGATGCCCAGTCTTTAAACACATGGCAACAGAGCTTCTCTTCCCTGTATGAAGTGTAGCATACATCAGATTAATTAGTTTTGCATAGGTACTGATGACCTAAATGTTACCTTAATTCTGCACAACTCTGAGTATGAAATAATCTTTTCTTTGTTGTGGTCTTAATTTCTCCACTCTAGCAAGGAGTTCAGCAGCATCTGAAGGAGAAGTCAGATGTTCAGGGATCCTTGTGTACTTTCCACACTGTTGTGCTGGTACAGAATGCTCAAACATCTCACTAATTTCTTTTATTTATTCTTTTTTTTTTTTTCCATAAGCCTTGATTGAGTAACAGAACAGGGAACAACAAGTCCAAAGGACAGAGAGGAAAGGAACACCTGCCAAATAAATATAACTGGTACACATGCACCCGTGTGAGCCAAGCAGAGTGGGCAATTAACAAAATCATTTAATCCATTTTTCCCAAGCTTTTTGCAGGCAAAAGCAATTGGGACATTCTAGTCAATAACTACATACAAGAGATTTAAAGATCTCTTAAAGAAATAGATTACTGCAGTATTTTATACATTTTAAGGGTTTTTTTTTTATTTCTGCTTGCAGAGGAATGTTAGGGATTATGAAATATCTCTGCCTATTCCACAAGTACACCTTGCATTAGTAGGATAATTTGGCTAATGTGCTGCATTTGAAGAAGACCAACAAGGGTCAGGTAGAGAGCCACATGAGGTAGTGTTGCTGTCACTTCTTAAAAGCTGCAGTCTGCTTCATCATGTCCATATTTTACAAATGTGTATGCTGGCATTTCTAAGTAAGGTTGCTAAATGCAGAAAACTGCTTAAAATAACCATAATTAGCCCAGCCTAGCTTTCCTGAGACCTAGAAGCATTTTAGTGGGACAAAGCACCTGCAACACATTTTCAATTCAAAGCATTTAAAATCAAAATGCCTTTTTCAACAGTGTCATGTCAAAAGGCCTTAAATTATCTGCCTGGGATCTTGCACCAAGACCATAACCACAGCCATTGTTGTGGTGTCACTTGTTGCTGTATACCTGTTTGTTTGGCTTTGGGAAAAACACTGTCTTAGACATGTGACAGCAAAGCAACAACTGAAACACTTTCTGCTGGAAAATCCCTGCATATATAATAAAAAAAAAATTAAAAATAAAGGCATTCAAACTTTTGCATTCTACTGCTGAGAAAACACATAGCACTTGGGCTGCTCTTTGATTACTCTTGAGAAGAAATGCAGGGATCCATCCTCTGAAGGAGCTCTACCTCACAGCACTACACACTGGCAAGTCAGGACAGATATCAAATACTTCCCTTCCTACCTCATTGTATTTCTTGAAGCTGAACGCTGATGTAAAGATGAATGGGATGAGGCTGTTCAGCAGAACATGGCATTCTCTGGGATCTGTTCCCAGGGAATGTAAATTGACAGGTATCTGCTGACTTAAGCTGGGAGAAGCCAAGGTGATCTACAAAAGCAATCAGTGTGACAGTTTAGACCTGACTCTCTATCCCATGGAGGTGAGTTTCTTTAGGAATTTGGTGCCATTTCAAGCTTGTGGGAAACTATGTGTGGGAACACCAGCAGTAGATCCCAGAAGACTTAATAGCAATTTGTCAATTCCTGGGAGAGGAATTCTCAAGACTCAAGAATGGCAGGGTCTTCTGAGATCTCTGTTAAGGCTGATGTTTCCCTCAGCATCCAGCACCATGGCATGAAGCTAAGAAGGAAGCACTGGGAGACTCTCAAAATGTGTCATCTCTTTAGCAGGCAAAATTTGCCCTTATTTCCTCAGCTCTGGACGGAGAAGATTTGGGTGTTGCTCCAACCACAGCAATCACAACCAACCCACGAAGAACCCCCTCACATCATGGTGTGTCTGGGGTGCTGGGGAAATCCAGAGGAGGACTGAAGCATTTGGGGAAATGTTTGAAAAAGACTAGAAGGCAAAAAAGGAAGGGAAGAGCCTTCGACCATTGGAGAACCTTTTATCTCCCTACAACCAGTTGGGGTTTTATTGGTTCCCCCTCAGGCTTTTAACATGGAAAAAAGCATCATTCAGAAGGGTAAAGCAAAAATATTTTTTACCAAGTAGATAAAATCCAAAGTGTAACCCCCTTGCTCCCTGAAACAGGGGGTGTCTTATCTCAGAGTCCTGAGATCAATTGATTTGGAAAGACACAGTGAGGATGTGAACTGACAATTTACAACAACCCAGAAACATTTTGATTTGCCTCTAGGTGAGGACTGGGAAAAAAGAAAAAAAGAAACAATAACAAAAAAACTCCAACCCTCCAAAAAAAGAAAAAAATAAAGTCATAAGGACAAACAGTCCTTTCAGGATATCAGCCTTAAATAGGTTTCACGTAATCTTTATATCCTACAAAGGTGAAATAAATCTGAGGGGCAGCAGACAGGACACAACAACCCAGACAACCAGAGGTCCATTTTCTTCCCACATTGTCTGTCTGAAAGAGCCTTGTGAGGGCTTCATGTCATTTGTCACCTCCACCTACACACACTTCCTGGGGAAGGGCACAGAGACCAGCATTCCTGCAAATTCTTCATAACTGTCTAATACCAGCAGCATCTGATAACATCCATGGTTTCCTGCAGAAGGGAGAGGACAAGCAAAATAGAGAGAGAGAGGCAAGAGCATCATGAAGGTTTGAGGGGGTATGAGGCTGGAGCAGGGAAGGCCAGGGATGAAATAAGGATGGATGAATTCCCAAAAATGAAGGTTGGGGTGGATCTTACATCAACCCTGAGCTGATGGGAGTGGGAAAGTGGAGAGGAGAGACAAGTCAGAGCAAAAATAATGTTTGGAAGCTGCTTGCTGCAGTTAGATGTTGATTTTTTCTTAAACCTTTTTAGGTGGGCAGCTGCCTGAGGCCAACCCTGCAGACAGCAGGAGTAAAATCCATTTTGCTGTGTAACTGTAGGGCAAATCCTATCTGAAGAAGAGGTGGGCAGAGAGCAGAGAAAGCCCAATACACACAAACCACTTTGCAACTGAATGCATTCAAATTCATAATTTCCAATGTCAGCTGGAGATCCTTTGGTCACTGTACTGAATCTGGAATCACCACAGAGAGAAATAAAGATGCTATTCAGGTTTTAGCTTAGATATCACATATAAAGTATCTGGATGATTTTTCCCCAGGCTCTGGGCAGCCAGTGCCACATGACAGAGCAAACAGTCCACCAGCTTTCTGATGATGGCAATGCAGATTTCTTCCTGAAAAGAAGTCTTTCTACAGGCTTTTCTCAGCCTGGCCATAAATCCTCCTTCATGCTATTTTATGGTGCTGTGTGCTGTGAATTCACATGAAGACAGTGTCATAAAAGAACATGCAACCACTCTTATGCCTGTAATGGCATAAATAAGATTTAGTGTAAACAAGGACAGGGACTGAAGGCACAGAACCAGTGGGAAGTCAGGTCTCATGACTAAATTAGTACAATGACAGCCACTCTGAAATTTGTCTTTTGCAGCAGAATGATGAGGTAACCTGAAAATCTCCATGACAACACAGCCCAACCTTGCTTTGCAAGATGCTTATGCAAGAAAGCATCTAAAAGTACAGTGCCTGGGGAAAGCCTTCCAACAAACAAACCTCATAGGGTTTCAGTTGCTGCTCCTACCTTATTGATATTATTTTCTATGTGTTTGGGTTTTTTTTCTTTTCTGAAACTTCAGATAAGAAAGGAGTTTTACACAGTCTTCTGATTGTATGGTTGCTTGCTATTTTAAATTAAAAAGGCATGCACAGAAATGTCAAATAACTGAGGATCATAGAATCATCATAGAATGGTTTTAGTTGGAAGGAACCTTAAGAATCATCTAGTTCTGAACCCCTGCCAAGGGCAGGAATGACACTCACTTGATCAGGATGCTCAGGGTCCCATCCAGCCTGGCCTTGGACACTTCCAGGGATGGGGCAGCCACAGCTTCCCTGGGCAATCTGTACCAGAGCCTTGTCACCCTCACAGGAAAGAACTTCCTCCCAATACCTAACTTAAATCTCTCCTCTTCTAGTTTAAAACCAGCCTCCCTTGTCCTATGACTATCTGCCTGTGCAAAAAGTCATTCTCCCTCCTTTTTGTAAGCCGCTTTTAGTACTGGAACATAACACATGTTACTCCGGTCAAAGTAGTAAAATCTCATATCTCAATACATTTTTGTGTTTCCAGAAGAGCTGTGTTTGTTGTTAGATCCATGTCTTGGGGTGATGGTATGATGAATCTGTATTCCCTATCATTTGTGTGTATGCCCAGAAATGTGGTCCTGTAGCTTTAACTGCATTTCAGCGCCCAGGAGCGGCTCTGCTGGACTGGAGGATGTTTTGAAACTCTTCCCCAGGCTTCTCGGCTGAGGAGCGAGGGGGAGGAAGGGACATTCCTGTCTGCTGCTGCTGGTGCTGTGGCCGCTGCTAGATTTTTCCCTGGGATTCCTTTTTTGTCGTCTCCTTTTCTGGACTTTTGTTTTCCTCGACTTGCTTTCTTGCCCAAGAACCCGAGAAGCCCCCCAGAGGACAGTAGACAAGGATCCTCCAGGGAGCCACCGGAGCAACTCCACCCGCCCCCTACCCCTGGGACCCCTGGAGAGGGGAAGCTACACCTGAGGAAAAGGACACTAAAGTTCTTCAGCTATTTACTCAGGTTTAATAATTCCTTTTCCCCTTTCCCCTTCCCTTGTGCCTTACAGGGCACCCTGCGTGTTTTGTTAAATAAATAGGTTTTTTTCACCTTCATCCAAGAAATTCTGTTGTGGTGGGGGAGGGGGTGTTAGAAACCTTTGCTTTGGGGGAGATGTTTATTCAGAGTGCTTTCCATCTAGAAAATTTGTGTGTAACCCAAGACAATCCCATAGCAATGGACATCAGTGCAAAACATCAGAAGCACTGCTCTTCACGGTGCAGGCAATCTAAAAGAGAAGCTATCAAATTTAGACAGAAGATGCTTTAACACAAGATGCTTGTATAGCAAAAGAGGGAGTGCTTTTACCTCTGAAGGGCTCGCGCCCAAGGCAGGATAGAGCTGCCTGCATGAAGATGTCTGATGCCACTGGAGATGCACCAGGCTTCCCTGCTGGCCTCCAGCTGTTACTCTAGAGGAGAACAAGGGCTCCTACAGGTCTTGTGTAATATCCAGCTCTGTGTGAATAACTCAGACAGCAGAACAATAATACCTGAGTTAGGGGCCTGAGAGATTGTGGTATCTGCCACTACCACAGTCAATAAATAGTCTTCAGATTCCAGGATTTCATCCCATAAATCTTATCTAGTGCATATCTTGAATAAAAATAAGCAATAAAAAAAAATGTATCCAAGTGCTTAGTTTAGATCCCATCTCTAGGAAGCACCCAGACTTTTCCAATGTCAGGGTACAGTCTGCTGATTTCAGTATTACTGGGAAATTGCAGAAGGTCTGAAAGAAATGCAAGAATTTGGGGCTTGAAACAATCTCTTTTCCTACAGGTTGGCAGAGTTTCCCATCAGAGCCTTCCACTAGGATCACAAAAACACAGGAAGAATGTTAAACGATGTCTTATTAAGTTAACATGACTGGAGAATTATCCTGCAAACAAATAAGCCAGGCAGGGATTATATAAGCTTTAATACAATCTTCTGTCAGACCTGAGGAGTCCCCAATCAAACTAACTATGGAAAATAGTACTTAATGAATCTGTAAATAAATATCAGCAGGAGAGGTTGCAGGGGTAAGGAATACCTTACCAGGGAAGGTCTGATCTCCGCAGGAGAGTTAAAAGGAGCAAGGCAAGGTTAGAACTGCTCGAGCAGCCCAGCTCACTAATGGACATCCCAAACACCCAGGAGGGCACCCACAACCTTCTGCCTTCCTTCAGCAGCTCTTGCCATGCCCCTTCATCTCTGGCAGTTTCTAGGGAGAGCAACATCAGTAAACATTCGAAACATTCCTCAGTTCAAATGTCCTTTGAAGTCTCTCCTTTCACACACAACATTTCACTGTGCTTAAAACACCGCAGACACTCCAGCAAGTTCTTCCTGACATTGCCTTTGATTAGAAGGGCGTGTGCCAAGTCCAACAAACGAGAGCTATGCACACGGAAGGGTCTGTGGAAAAAGTTATCTGAGTTCACAGCAGCAAGGAGCTCACCCAGAAGAGTGACCCATTAAACTGCAGCCAAGCCACATAAAGGTATGCAAAAGCTCTACAGAGGGCAATACTTCAGCTGAGTCAAACAGGATGTAAAGTTCAGTCATTCTGCTGCAGGGGAAGGTGAGTAGATGCTTTCCTTGGGAGCAGAATTGGTGATCTTTCTCTTGCGGGAAACCCCTCCAGAATAAAACATTTTAATGGTCTGTTTTGGATGCCACCCATACCTCTGCCCACATCCTGCTACCTGGGAACATCGCCGATATAACCAACCTGCACAATCATCCAAGAACCTGCCCACAATTCTGTTCCTTCTGGAAATGATTCTGCAATGGTTGTCCCAGCATCAGTCCAGGAAATTCAAACGAGCCATAAAAAAACACCCTAAAAACCTCAATCACCAAGGCAAACAACCTACAGTTCCACAGATTGTACCTTTATTCTTCCCTTAGCTCTTTCTACCACTACAGCAATCCTCCTTTTCCAGATCCTCTCTGGAATAACTTCTGCTACTCCAGAAGCAGCAGACATATAGATAATTTTCCCAGAAAGAGGGAAAAAACCCCAAACAAGTCTGAATAGTCTCATATTAGAAAGTCTAATTCTATTTCTATGATTAGCATAATACAGCTGTGTACAAACCCATAACTTACAGGACAACTTTACACAAGCCACTGAGCTGGAAAGTCAAGCAGGGAATCAGCAAATAAACAAACAGATTACTCTTTTCATTTTGTTTGAATAATTTGTTTCAACAAGGCTTTATTACATCACGCCTCATTATGGATACTAACACACCAAGGTCCTCAAGGAAAGCTCATAGACTAACACCCCAATTTCCAAATGCAGTACAAAAGAAATAATATTTTGGAAGCTACATACAACCCTTATTTATCAGTAAGTATCTTACACTGTTACCTTTGTCTCAACTAGACAATTAAACAATAGGATGATGAGAACACATCATGGGGAAGACAATACATTCATGAAGTTACAGATTATGTGGTATTTCACCTCCTTTTTGTCAGCTTTTGACAGCTGATCTTGACACCTCACTCAAAGAGGAGTCTTCAATGCATTTCAATTACAGGAAGACAATAACCAAAATTTTGAACAAGAATGAGCTAATGTCAAGACTGACAGACAGCTTGGAGATTTGAGATGTCTCCTTGCACAGAGAACAATATTGATCTGTAACATCTATTTCCAACCCTTACTTTATCCCTTTATCCTATTCTAATGCAAAATAACTTTTTTTTCCCCTTTTCTAAATCTGTTTTTCTCTATCTTCATCTTTTCCTAGTTCAAATAACTTACCAGTTTCCACGAGCTTGCTCTTCTGGGTGGCGTATCTTAAAAATAAAAATACGTGCCTTAGGAGGCAGGGTGTTTATAGGAGAAGCTCCAGTACAATCTAGATTATGTTAAATGGTGGGAAGGACTAAGATCCCAAACATGTGCATGCATATTCATCTACACCCACAGCATCACTGGCAGCATTAGGTGAGCTCGTCCTGCTGCAGGTGCTGGCTCACGTCAAAGCATTTTTTACGTGTATCATATTGAAGCTTGGTTTGTTTTGTTTCTTCTTCTGAAATCAGAATGATGGAGATAGCAGCTGAATGAAATTTTATTTTGAGATAACTACATTGTGCAATAATGAGATTCTGGTATAACATATAAATGACCATGGTGACTGTCAGCCTGAGTTAGACCAGGGCAAATGCCATTAAAGTATATTTGTTTGGCTTTTTTTTCTTCTTTCTTTTATTTGGAACACAACTATTCTCTGTTCTGTTTATATCAGAACTGAAATTTGAGAAACTGTGAGTCCAACATCTGAAGCTGGAGCTGTAAGTGATTAATTCCTCTGGAAAAACAACAAAAAAAAACCAACCCAAAACCCAACAATCAAACAATATAGTGGGCTTTTGGTGTATTTTATATTTTTTTGCATTTTCGACAATGCGCAGCAGTTTTGGGAAATAAAACAAGCATCAGGGCTGCTTGTTGCACCTGAATCGGGAGAGCAGCTGTGTTTCCGAAATCAAAGGGATGTAATTCCTTTTGCCAGCTGAAGATCTTTCTAATTCAGAAATCTTCTGTTTGTGGATAAAAATAGCACCGTGGTGACAGGGCTGTGTCCAGCCCTTCTCCAACCCTGAAACAAGGCAGCACCTGGCAAGGAGCTGCTGGAGTTAATGAGGTGATGTGCAAACACCGATGGTATCAGCTGCTCCGTCCGGGCAATGTGACTTTTCCTCTCGCCCTCTGTGCACGGAACCACGCAAGCGCCTCGTGTCAGAACTTGCCATTTGTTGTGTTTCTCCTGCATTTTCCAATCTCAGGCGCTGAGCTTTTCCTTTCTGCTCCCTGCTGTGAGGGCAGGTTGTATTTCCAAAGAAACACAGTTCATTTTTTTTTTTTTAACCTTTAGTTCTTCTGTCTATTTTTACTCTTGAAACAATTTCCAAGCATTCCTGTCCCCTCCTCATTATCCCTGTCCTAGCTTTTCAAGTTTCAGTCACATAGGAGCAGATTGGTTTGGGTTTTTTTTTTGTTTTTAACAAACAGAAGGACAGAGAAGATGAATCTGTCAATTTTTATCTCCTTGGGGGATTTAATTTCTCCCTTACTATATTCTTCTGGGTCATTTCAGAGAGGGTTATCTACGTGCACTTTCACTGGCTAAAAAAAAAAATAAAAAAAAATCTCTCTAACCTTCAATATTTATTTACTAATGTGTGTTATCATTTGGCTTAAATACCTCTGTTCCCCCTGTGGTGCTACCTTTCTTTTCTTCCAAGTATATTTATAGGCAGTTATCTCTACCTTAATTTCATTAAGCAAGGTCTCAGACTCCCAATTGTCTTAGTGTATTTGCACATCTTATTCCTCACAGCTCCATAACTGAGGGCTGAAGCATGGCTCTCCATCTAACACGAGACCTGGGAAGAGCATGGAAGAGCTCTCCCTTTTTAGGAGAACAGCCACTTGTGTCTCCTTCTCATGATCTTGATCCTTCAGCAGGCACAGCCCAGACCCACAATATCTGCTTTCAAAGGAAAAGCACGTCACTGATGCTCTGTTATCCCACAGTAATTCCACTCACGGTCCCAAATCAGCTGGTGACAGCTCAATACTCCAACCCAGACCAGCATCATTGTATGGGGAATACACCTACATAGTTTTAAACCTTCACCTGTGCAATAGAAGAATTTGAATCTTAGACTCACAGAATGGTTTGGGTTTGAAGGGACCTTAAGGATCACCTCATTCCAACCCCCTGCCATGGACAGGGACACTTTTCACCAGACCAGGTTGCTCAGAGCTCCATCCAGCTTAGCCTTGAACACTTCCAGGGGTGTGTGTGAATTAAGTGATGGTTTGAACATTTGCTTTAAAAGTAATTCCTGGGTCATGGGCTTTACTTAAGGTTTTCTCAGCCATATGGGAGCAGAGCCAGGAAGGAGAAAAACACTTAAACAATTTTCTCTGCTTAAGATTTTTGATTGATTTCAGTGTGAGCACTGCTATGGAGTGGAGGTCTGTGTCAGAGAAGATTCCTACACATGAAAACAAACAAGGAGGACACTCACATTTCTGCTCCTGGAGAAGCCTGAGGGATAGCAAAGTGCAATGACCATACTGGGCAATGAGAGCCAACCTCTAAATCACAGAGAATCTCAGCCTCTGTGCTGCTGTAAATCAGCACCTTTATCCCTTCCAACCAAATGACCCAGACAAGTGAGAAACATGAAGATTAAAATAAAGTAGCATGCAAATATGTGCAGTAGCTCACCACTGAAGGTAAAAGCAGTTGCTGATCATGGGGAAAAGATTCCAAGTGTGAGTGATCCATTTTTTTCAAAGGACATTGCAGACTACTCTAAATCCTAACACCTGAAATGCTGCAATTTTGTATTTAAGAAAGCAGATGGCATGTGGTAAGAGAATATAGGATAATGAATGCTCTGGAGAAGATTCTTCCTTTCTTATGAGTCCAGATAGTTGTTCCAAAAAATTAAGAGATGAGGAATGAAAGGCAGATCAAAGGAATGTCATTTTTAATTCACCCATGTGATTAAACTGTAATTAATAGCTATAGGATGGGGATGAGACCAAAAAATAGAATTTTAAATGGAACAGAATATCTTCATAGGTATCAGGAGCATTCACAATTACTTTTATTGATTATTACAATTTTTTATTAAAATAATTCACCCTGTCAAAATATTAAGAGAGGACACTAAATCTCATGCTGTAGAGATTAAGAGAATTTCCAAATATTAAGGGTTCTGGATGAGTCCCAGCAAACAGAGTCAATTATTCACATCTTTCAATTGTTCATTGTGACATTTTCATCCTGACCCATGGTTTCAAATGAATGGGGCTGGGCCTCTGCTTCTCCTGGGCTAATTGGAATTTCTGAGCCCCAAACCATATTGTCCTTGTGCCCAGACCTGCAGATGCACAGGTGAGCATTGCTGCTCATTACTTCAAAATATATTTCCATTAGCAATTGTATATGACTATTTGTCAGCCCAAAGCCCAGAGTAGAAGATAAATTATATCCAATTATTTCCTGTTGGCCTCTCAGATATAAGAATTTCTAGCTTCTCTTTAAAATAGCTTCTCTCCAAAACTTCTCACCTTCCTGGTTTCCCATTAGCTTGCTACTGACTTGGTAAAAAAAAATTAAAAAATATTTCACAGCAGCTTACCATGGAGACATGACTGTATATAGAACAAGAGTGACGTGTGGGAACCAAGGACTCATTTCAGAGATATTATCTTTTTTTGGATCAATTCATGGGAACTCCAGAAGTGGTTTCTGTCTCACATGTATCTTTGGCCTGGTGATGTTAACTTCAATGTACTTCATATCCTCAGCTAAGTGCTGAGGCTAATGACTTTAACATTCCAATCAATAATACCTTGAAACAAATTGGAGTCAATTTAGGGCAGGGCAAATTAATATACTGAATCCCTGGGGACCTACCTTGTAGCTCTTCAAAACAGGTACAGCACAGGCACTGTACAGCCCGCCTGGATCGTGCTGCTCTGCCAGCATGGTCTGGTCTGATTCTGGGGAAACTGCTCCCAGGCATGACAGAATAAACCTCCTCCCTCTTTAATTTGACTCCTTAGGGTGCCAATTAGCACAGGTTGATAGGAGCTCCAGTATGGTGAGAAATCAATTGTATGCCCAAAGGTACAGCTAAAAACTCATTTCCTGCTAGGATGAAAAAAAATCATGCAACTTTGTTACTGCAAAAATTAGAAACCCCAGTGAAATGCACAAACTTGAACACAGCGGACTTTAGTTCTTGAACTTTAAGTAGATTCATATTCTAGCTGCTGTTAGATTAAACTTTATAAAAATGAAACTTTGTTTTCAAATTACATGTTTCTTTAATAGGTCTGATTAATTAGTTTTGTCATTTTCTCCTGCATATCTTGTGGGTTTGAGCTTACAGCTGAAGCAAGAGAAAGCTAAAAGCATATTTATCACTGACATTGAGGTGTAGGGGAAGGCAGAAGATTACACTGCAGCCGTAGAAATTACTCCATAATGCCTTTTGGACCACATATGGCTCCCTTTTGCTTACCTTTTCAGTATTTTCTCTTTTAAAATTGTCCCCTGCAGTTGATTCACCCACCATTACTTACCTAGGATCCATCTTTGATGGCTAAGGTGTGCTTAACACATGATTAACTAGAAGCTGCTGCTAGGCTCATCCAGGTGTATTTTCCACCAGCTAATTCCTTCCTCCTCCAAGAGCTCAAGATGGCAAAAGAAAGGGATCAGAGATGCTTTTGTTAACAAAGTCTTCAGGCTCTGGTACCTCTGTGCTGCAGGTGCAGCCATGTGTGTTTACACACACATGGATGAGAGCAGCTGCATCTATGCCAGGAACCTTCTGCAGACTCATGTAAAAGCAACATTGATTTGATCTTTCCTGGTGTTCAAAGTGCCAGGTTGGGCTGAACAGACTAGGTGTTTTCTTCCAGCTACCTACACTTTCCAGTATTTTGTTGAACAAAAGATACATATAATTCCTAGCAACATTCCTAGCACACAGCTCTGTGCTTGCGTATGCTCTGCTGTGAGTCAACAGGATTTCAGGATGAGAGCCCTCAAAATCATGAGCTACAAAATCCTTCTTTTGCTCCTCCTTTGTCCATGATGCCCCAGAAATAACAGGAGTGGCTCCAGGCACTTAACTTGCTGCCTCCTGTGTATCCTGTGTACAGCTTTTTGCTTTGAGGCATCAGTAGCTGAAAGTCTCTATCATATCTAACACAGGGCGGACACAAAATTTAGCAATTCCTCCTCCAGTGTTAGCAAAGAGGTTTTCATGGGGAAAACACATGGGAAACATAAGCACTTCATAACTGTATTTTCTGTATCCAGGCTCCTTACAAAGCACAGCTGGAGCGGTCACAGTGATGTCTTTCATTCAAAAATGCAATGAATAAACTATTCACAATCACATGGCAGACTCTCAAGATTAGTTCCCTTGCCCTGTTTCTGTTGATCTTAATCCACATCTCCTCGCCTCAGTCTGCCCGAAGGGTTTTGTTCCATGAAATACTGAGCGCAGCTTTGGAACTGGTGTGCACCTCATGTTGCAGTGGGACTACTTGGGCATAGAGTCTAAAAAACATTATGTGAGCCCAGTAATGACACAGAACTTCCTCCTGCCTGCCCCCAACTCCTCATTAATTTCTATTTCTTCCCTTAGGTGCTCAGTGAAACAAATTTTCCCTACTTTGTCCCAAGGGAAGGTTTACCATTAAGCGAAACAATCACCCTCACTCTCTTTTAACCTTAAGAATTTATTACTATTTAAATCAAAGTGAAACTGCTTCAATAAACTACAGGAGGGGAGCTACTCCACAGTGCTTTTATGAGCTTTATCAAGTGCTTAAACTCTGCCTCAGATTTGGAGTTCTGGTTCTATGTTTCCTTTAGGCAGAAAAAGGAATTGAATTTCCCAAACCTCTATGAGTGTTCTGTTGGATGAAAGGACGATATCTTCATGTGTCCTGCTCCAGGACAGATTTGTGAGGGATGCTCCAAGCCTTTCTACCAGACTGAGAGATACAGATAGATGATCACCATGAGAAACTGTTGATTTGGTTAAACATATAAGTAAATCAGGATTTACAACACTGGGACATTTCTAAACACATTTAAGAGAAGAGCAGTGAGTGTCTGAGGAATTTACCCCCTGAAACTCAGTGTCTGCACCTTGGTACTTCCAGAGTAAGGAAGCTGAGCAGAGATTTACTGAGCAGGCACACCAAAGCAGGTAGCAAGGTTTACTTACCAAAGTTCTTCTGTCCCCTTGTCTCTGTTCTTCACTAGTTTTTCAGAGCTGGTCACTCCACTTTTGTGGTTCATTTCAAGTATCCATATGCTGTTAACAGAAATAAGTCTCTGTACAAGTTGCCTTACATCTGAGTGAAAATACTGTTCTATCATGAAGAACAACTTGTGCTACTCCCCATTTGATGTGGTATTTACTGGCTAGTTAGTCCATGTGACTGTCCTGCGAAAGTGGGAATGAAAGCAGCTTCTGAGCTGTGCATCAGCAAAGCTGGATATGGTGTTAAGAAGCGTGCTTTACGGAGGTCTTATCCCACAAGGCTGATTATCATTCATTTTTCAGAATGATCCCAGCTAAACTTACAATCTAATGTTAATCAGATCATTCTTCACATCCTGCCTCTGACACAGAACTGCACTCAACTGGCTGTTACTTAGGGTTGTTACCTTTTAATTTTAGCCAAGATAGAAATTTCTTCCTTCTATGTATGTTCTTTCTTTAAGAAAACCTCCTCAAATGGTGTTTCCATTACTTTGGCTGTGCACACAGGTAAAAACTTCCCTCTTTTCATCTCATTTCTGCTCTTTGGCTACCACAGGTTTCCTTTTGCACATCTACCCAGCTACAGCTAAGCTGGGCACATTGCTCTCACTGAGCTCCCTTTGATCATTTAATCTTTCTCTACACACCAGAAACAAGATCCTTTAAGCAGACTTATAATTTATGCCCCGTCCCATTTGTAACTGTCTCATTAGTATCTGAAAACCAAACTAATTTCTGCTGCCCTTCCACCCAGACTTAACACTCAGGTATTAAGTGAAGCACAGCATTTCTCCCTTCTAGGCATGGCATCCACCTCTTGTTCTGACATGATGAGCAAGATTCTGCCAGAGTAGGGACCCAGCTCTGCTGTTCCTCGGTGGGTCTATGCCCAGGTGTCATCACATCCCATTCAAACACTGCTAGAGGTGTAATCACACAGGGGTTTGTAATCACTACTTATCCAACTCACCTGTTCTTCCCATGAACCAAGCCAAATAGATAAAGTTAAATGTTTTATTTGAAAGGTTGCCAATCTCATTATGGGGTGTGGGTTTTTTTCCCTTTAAAAGTTGCTCCAGTGACTCCATTTGCATTAGAAAACACGTGATTTTAAGAATCAGAGGGGATCTGTGTGAGCTATTTGAGCAACTTTTATATCAAGGCTTGAAACAAACAAATTTTGCCTTCTTTATCAGATGAATACTTTCAGTTCACAGCCATTGTCTTTATATCTGGGATTAATATGCGAACTCTGAAAAAATACTACCCAGAGTAATACTGAGGCCCAGACTCTCTCCAACAAGCAGAAAAACTTGGATCCATTCACCTTCTAAGGATCCTGTGCAGCCAGTGAGGAGAGCCAGGGTCTTCCAGATCTCAGGAAGGGACAAATTACTCTAAAGAAGATTCTGTCTCTCTATAGAAGAAACATTTGCCAAACGGACACGTGCAGTCATTTCAGGTATTTGAAAACTACCAGTATGAATCTGGACTTTTAAGCAAGTAATTACTTTTTACAGTTGAGGATATAAAGGATATAAACTGTAAATTCATGAACCATAATAAAATTCTATTTTGGATTGTGGATCTAACCATTTCTGATTTCTTCCTTTTCTCCACAGCAGGAAGTCTTACACTGGAATGCCTGCATAAACCCTTTTCTCCCATTTTTTCTTCTCTTATGTATTTCTGTTTCAGGTATCATGAACAAACTTTGAATTAATTATTTTTTCCACAGTTTTACTTTAAAATCCATTTGCTATGCAGTGCACATCTTTAAAAGGTACTTCAGGGATATCTTCTTGCTTTGCTGTTACACCTTTATAGTGTTGAATAAATCAATAAGGATTGCCTTTGTTGGTTTTCATGTTAAACTTCCTGCATGATTACACCTAAAAGGGAAAGAAATGATTCCAGGGGAAGCAATGTGATATGGCCCCACAAGACTCAGATTTGCAGCTGGGGTTTCTTTCTAGGTCTAGCAGTTTTTGTTTGTAGGCTGATACTTTTAATGGGTGATTGCAGATATAAACAAGTGATGTGAAGAAATAGCACACAGATGATTTCCTCACTCCAGTGCATCCTATTGAGATAGAAATTAACGAAGAAGTGAGGTCATGGTTTAAATATGGTTCAGATTAGTCATGAGCTAAATCTGCTCCTAATAAAAACTTCCCAGTGGCCTGTGTAAAAGATACATAACGTTTGCCCAGAACTCCTAAAGAGACCTAATTATCACCTTTTTTTGTTTTTTTGGTTTTTTTCTCCCTTAAATGATAGGTAGGAAGAAGGATTGCTGCTCCTCAGCATACATGTCACCTGTCATGACAGCTGATGTGCTGTAACTGCCCCACAGCAGAGCAGGACTTGTCATTGTCTCTCAGGAACATGAACTTTTAACAGAATCAGTGCAAAAGACCACAAAAAATAGTTACCATCTTTGGCTAAACCTGAAATAACACCATCTTTTTTGTTGTAGATATCCCCAAAATATTTTAGTCAGAGTTGCCATCGTGGAAAAAGGAAAAATTATTACTTCCTTGGAGTGTTACTTTCTGTTTTCTGGTTCTTCCTCTGTGTTAACCTCCTTGATGTGTATGCAGTTTTTGAGAGGAGGATTGGGGCTTGGGGAGAACAAATGGACACGTGTTTTTTCAGGTCCACTTTCTTTCTTTGATACAGCCTTATTTCCTGGCCTAATAAATGTTCTCTACGGAGTTCTATTTACTACAGCATTCTGGTCCCCCCTGTTAGAGAAGATTTGGAAGCAGAAGTGAAGGTAGAGCACCTAATCTGGTTAGGAGAAGACCTGTCCTACATGAGCCAAGCACAGTGGAGGGTGAGGAGAGAGAAGACAGTGGGATTGGGAAAGAGCTCCTTCAACCAAACAATGATCTCAGCAGACACCAAAGAAGGGCAGCAGAGCTGGGGAAGGGTCTAGAGCACAAGTCTGATGTGGAGGAGCAGCTAAGGGGGCTGGGAGTGTTTATTATGGTGAAAAGCAGGCTCAAGATGGACTTTCTTGCTCTTTCAAACTACCTGAAAGGAGGCTGTAGCTAGCTGGGGGTCAGCCTCTTATCCCAAGAAACAGTCAATAAGACAAGAGGAAACAGGCTCAAGTTGCACCAGGGGAAGTTTAGATTGGATATTAGGGAAAATTTCTTCACCAGAAAGGTTGTCAAGCACTGGAAAAATCTGTCCAAGGAAATGGTGGAATCCAACCCCTGAGATATTTAAAAGGTGTGCAGGTGTGGTGCTTAGGGACAAGGTTTAGTGTTTGAATTGGCAGAGTCAATATTTGGACTCAATGATCTTAAAGGTCCTTCTCAATTTAAATTAATCTATGATTCCATGTACATTAAATTCAGTGGGGCTGCTCCAGATCAGCCCAGATTTTAATCAGGCTGCCTCAGTGTGTCCTGTTGAGCACAGGCTCCCATTTACAGCCAGCTGTACACCTGCACTATTCCAATGATGCTGCTGAGAGCTGATGTTTGAGCAGGGTCCATCTTCATCTCAGTTCTGCTTACAGCTGTCATTGGCATCTCCAGGCTTACTCACAGTGTACCCACAGTCCCAGGTTCTGCTTGTGAAACTAATGACATGCAAATCAATACTGCTCTGTGCATGTTGTTTAGCATGCCTGGCAGGGCTATATATTTGAAAAAGCAACATGTTGGAAAAAGAAAACACCTTATATAACTTCCTCTTCTGATGTTCAAGTGGTACCTGTTTTGAAGAACGTATGGAGCTGAATGATTCTGTCTGCAACATCCCCTTATGAAAAGATAGTTTTGATCTAATCTTGCTAATGATGTCTTCCATGCTGGTGTTTTGCTCAGACTCGAAGAAATTGAAGTAGTGAAGTTTTAAAATAGCTTAAAACAAAGCACATCCATAGCACAGGTGGTAAAAGGCCTGCAAGGGATGAAATGGGGAGGAAGCGTAAAGAGATTAGCTCACACAGTTTAAATGAAGGGAAGGTGAGGCTGAGGAAAAATGAAAATCTGTGACAATTTTTCAAGTGAAAATTAGATAAGGGCAAGAGCAATCTGTTCCAGGCTGCCCTGAAATATATTCCAAAAAGTTTTTGCCTTATATCTGAGGTGAGGAAAAACTTTGATTAAAAGGGATAATTTTCCACTGAAAGCCATTTAATCATCAAAAGGCACCCAACAAAATTCCCAGGCTGCTCTTGGTGCTGAGCGAGCTGCTCTCATATTGCTTAGCGCTCAAAGGGATTTAGCAAATGTCATCAACAGAATTGGGTAGGATCAATATCCTCAAGCAAGTGAGTGCATAAAGTGCGAATGAAAATACAGGGTGATTTTCACCCTCTTAGTCAATATCTCTGGTCTTCCACAGCTGGAAGCAGGGAAACTTTATCAGGCTGAAGATGAAAGTTTTGGACGAGTAAAAAACCCATTTCCTCCATTATGAAGATCAAAGCAACACATAAAATACAGAAGATGTCTTCTCCGGATGGAGATCAGAGTGAAAATCTACCTTCAGAGAAGAAAAATGAAGTTTTAGGAGGCTGTACTTGGTGAGATGGAAGAGGTCCTCTAGTTTTAGCTCCTAACACTGTTAATGGGATTTTCTTTGGAAACTCTTATAATACATATATATTTACAGGAAACAGTGAACTCGAATGATTTAACAAGGCATCAAGCTGGCACAGGTAGAAAACTTGCTGCCTCTTCCCCATTGAGGCAGTTCAAAAGGAAAGGCTTCGCACCTGGAAATGGGAGTGGCTGAGAGATGCCAATCTTATGTTTCCAGATTTCCTATGTTTCTGTTCTCTCTGTGCAGCAGAGGCCTTAAACAATTAGCCATAAATAGGAAAGAAATGCAATGGGAAGCCTGGCCCCTACGCTGAAGGGTGCAGCTGAGCTGTAGCACAAGGAGGAGAGATCTTCATGTTCCCAGGGAGAGATCAGTATATGCTTCCTCTGTAAATGGCTCTAATTATGCTCTAATTACTCTACCTGGAGGAAATCCTTCAGATGTTTTGCACTGAGGTCTCACCCAGAAATGTTGACAAGCAGCTGCAAATTGCTGTCAGTCATTAAACTGCTGGTGAGAAGGTCACCAGCCAGCTCAGTACCAAAGCTTTAACAGCTCCTTGGTTTCCTTCATTCACTTCTCTTTGTTCTGCCCTTTATGTGCACTCCAGACATAGGATGAGATCAGCATCTCCCTCTGAAAGGAGAGGTTGTGGCAGACTAAGGTGCTTCATTCAGGGGTCTTCAAATGGGGGGTGAGACACTGGCAGAGGTTACTCAGAGAAACTGTGAATGCCCCATCCCTGGAAGTGTTCAAGGCCAGGTTGGATAGGGCTCTGAGCAACCTGGTCTAGTGAAACTTGCCCCTGCCCCCGGCAGAGGGTTGAAACGAGGTGATCTTTATGATTCCTTCCATCCCAAGCCCCTCTATGATTCTGCAGTGTTGCACTGGAGCATGAGCTTAATTTCATGGGCTCAGCTGGGACATTGCTTGGTCTGTCACCTTTTCCACAGGGGTGGTCATTTGGGTTAAGATGCAGAGCAGACAAGTAGAAATTACAAAGTTAAAGTGCCCATCGTGAATCCTGAGTCCCTTGGTTCTCTGCCACGGGAGCTTTGTTGTTCAATTTTTACTCCCATCAGTAAGACTACAAGACACTACATATTGTGAAAAACATACCAGTTTTAGGTAGGACATTCTCTTGAGAAGTCTTAATGTTTGATGAAAATCCTGAATCAGGCAGTTCTTCACCCATTTTGCTGCCATGTATGTGAAAGTTATGAAATCACAGCAGGGCTTATTGACTCTGTGCAGTATATTTTAGACTACTTTTATCTAGCGAAAGGAGGAGCTAAAATGAAGATGTATCCTGAGGTCATGTGGTAGCGCTGATGGTACTTAGAACCAGTTCTAAAACAAGCTTCCAATCCTTGATCTATCTACTGGATAATATTTGATAAGATCATTTGGCTGTCAAAAAAAATAATAATAAGTTTTCAGAAGTGTCAAATATTAGTTCTCATGTTGCTGTGAGATTTGTGTCTGGTATGAGCCCTCAGTTTTCTATTTGCATGGCAAAGAGACACAGGACATGTGTAGGCGGAATATTCATAGATGTTCTTGTTTTTCAGGAACATGTTTTTGCTGCTGCTTTTGGAAGACCTGGCATGGCTCATGTTAAATCACAAGGATTCATCAATGTTAAAACACTGCATTTGGCAGGAAGTTCTGGAAGACCCTCATGCTAGAGAGCTGGAGGAGTAACTTTCTTAGTCTTTCCAGGTAAGTGTACCTACAAACAAGATTAAATCTATTTCCTGAAGGCCTAGAGACATCAGATTGGTGTAGCACTGATAAACTCATTAATACTCTCTAGTTCAGCCACAGGTTGTGTAACTGAATGCTTACAGAATAGATGACTTGAAGATAGGAAATGAAGATACGGTGGAATATGGGATCCTTATTTTTTTTGGTATAAACTAGTTATGCACAGTCCAGTGCAAAAATGCTCAGTGAAAGCAGAGCACAGTCCTGGCATCATTATTGTTCTTTTATTTGTGAGAAGAATGGCCCCAGTACCATTCAGCAGAAATTACTATATAAAAGAGATAATTTTTCAGTCTTCAGAACACTTCTGTCAGCCTAGGCTTTGTTCAGATATTAAAACATTTAAACCATCTCTAAGTGTTACTGGGAAGATTCTTCTGCTCCTTGAAGCTCTACAGTGAATAGATCATAAGGAGGAGAGGGTGAGGCTGCCTAGGGCTGTGCACACACCATGGCAGACTTCACCACCCCCCCCCAGTCCTTCACTAGAAAAAACTCTTTTGCTACACCACAGGTGAGAAGACCTAATAGCTTCACAGAAATCAACCTCTTTTTAAACCTCTGTTATAAATACATATTATAGTGTTGGCTTTTCGCAAATAATGAATGCTATGTGTATAATATTAACCCTTATGTTGTAGAAATGTAACCATTATTAAATGCTTTTTCTTTTGTTCTACCTTAGAGATAGTTGAAAAATAACTAACCAAAGATATGTTGAAATGCAACTAACAAATTATAAGGTTAACTAGATAAGTACAGATGTGATGACTCCAGCCCCAGGAAGTAATAACTCCAGGCCCAAGGACAATCTCAGATAAACACAGAAGTGATAACTCCAGCCCCAGGACAATCTCAGATGACAGACCCCTGTTACCAGACACCCCTATCCACAAATCTTCCAAGAATCAACATACAGAGGAATTCCTCACATACCTAAAAGGCCATGTGTTTTTCGGAAGAAGTATGAATATACATATTTACCTATGACTATGTAACAGGCTGATGCAATTAAAAAAATGTATATAAAGAGAGTGTCTCATCAGGACCGGTGTGCTCTTGGCTTGGTGCCAAGGGCTCCCAGCACCACCTGGACGCTGTAATTCTTTTGCTCTATCTTTTGTCCCTGATTGTTATTCCCTATTAAAAACCTTTAATTCAGCAGGAGACTGGACCTCGTTTTTAACACCTCCACACACCCATTCAGCAGCACCACCATGGACCCGACTCTGGGAACACCCAGAGAGGCAGGAACATCCAAATGAGGGTAATCACCAGGTGGTTTAGCCTTCAGCACCCAAAAAACAACCTAACATCACAATCAGGTTTTGAAAGTGGAAGGGAAGCAGAAAGTCACACACAGGGCATTTTCCAGTGCACGAGAACCTCTGTCTGGTCATTCTGCACAACACCAACAGCATGTGCAGAAGCACTGAGCCATGCTGAACTTCCTTACATAGAGAAAACAACACTCTCATATAAAATCATATGTAAACAGACTGGGAAGTCAGGGGAGAGCATGAAGCAGGAAGACAGAGCAATAATAATTGGTTTAATCCACCCAAGGACTCGGCTGCCAGTTGGCACTGCTGGCACTCAGTGCATTAACTGTCAGCGCCTGGTGGATTAAGCAGCAGAGCTCAGTGATAGGTTTCTGCTGTAGGAGGCAATTTCACACTGATGAAGGGCATTTACTTTGAAGGAAAAACCTTGCTGTGTACTCTGTGTTTTTGTTGAAATAAAAACACAGTGGCTTTAGATATACTCCAGGGTAGCTGACAACAGAGTTTTACTTGACTTCAACAAAACTACATCTTATTAAAGAGAAAGGGATGCTATCCGCAACAATGGAGAGCTCATTGTGCCTGTGTTTGTACAGCTGGTAAGGCAAGAGGGTTCTTGATCCATGACCAAGGCTCCTGGGCATTACAAAATACTAATTATAAAATCTATCTATGTGACAACACAAGTCTAAAAACACAAGCTGAAGCACTTCTCAGTAACTTTCTTGCATTTAGCACAAACCACAGACAGTCTGAAACACTAAAATGTAAGGGTTCTGCAAAGCTATCTGAAGTCAAGTGTTGGGTAAAAGTTCCAGGGCTTGTAGAAATGCCAGATAAGATTTGCTGTAATTCAGCAAAATAATTGCTTATGCCTTGCTGTGTTGTAAGAGCTAGTTAATGAAATTATTTGATTTCTTTTCAAAAGGTTTAGAAAGAAAAGTAGATTGGCCAAAGGTTCACTCTGGGTGTAAACATGATGGAGAGATAAGTGGATGAGCTGCTCAGAGCTGTGTTGTTTCCCAGCCTCTGATCTGAACTTCATCTGTACAAGACCCTGCATAGGATCGTTGCCAGCTGGGAGCACCATGTGTTGCGTGGCTAAGGAGAGTGTGCAAGAGGTTTTGTCAAGACTTTTTAATGTTTTGTTGTTGATGATCTTTTTTCTGTTTTGCTTTTAATGAAAACCACAATTCTGAAAGTTATTTTCTCCTCCATCTGTCTCTCATTTTATGAAGAAATGAGGTTATGACACAGATATGCTCAAGTTTAGGAATTTGTTTCTGTTGCATGTTATACAAGTGCATCATTTGAGACTTATTTTGCTTTTCTTGTGGGGGAAAAAACAAAGCTGCTCCTATTCTACCCAGAAAGTAGTTTCCTTCAATAAAGATAGTCCTCTACTACTGGCTCTGTTTTAATCCACTTTGTTGCCTGCCCACTCCAACTCTCTTTCCACATCTCTTTACTCAGGTCACTCTAGCCACTCCAGTCTCATGTCTCTTGGTATCTGGGGTCCTTGGACTTTGCTCTCAGATCTGTTGACTTGCAGTTCTCCACTGCTGGCTTTAGCCAGAATGTCCTTTCCTGCATCTTGATCCCTTCACAAAAAGCAGCCCTGAACACAAGCCATAGGCTTTCTCTTGTCAGCACTCATTCTCTGTCAACACCTTCTGCTGTCAACACCCTTATCTCCAGTTTTCCAGAGATAGGAGGGATGGGATTGAATTCCACATTCAAGTACCTACGTATAGATGTCAACACGTAGGTGTTCAACTTTCCCTGAAGTCAACAGAGATTTGGCCAATCAGTCAATCAAGCCTAGCGAACAGTTCACATCTTCACTCCTCAGTGTCTATCTGGAGCCTACTGTGCATGTTAACAGTCACCTGGATGAACCTTCACATAACTGATGTGGATGTTGACACTCAGAAAGACCTTGGGTCCTGTGATAATCCTATGATAGGGTCAATGAAGAGAAGGACCTGCTCAATGTGTGGGAGTTGCAGGTGCTACCACTGTTCATGGGGGTGCTGGGAGATGCTGCAGAATCTCTAAGAGCACCCATGCTTTGAGAGCTTTTTGCTTCTACTGTGTTTTCCAAGATTCACAAACTTGGATATCCATTGACAGTCAAAAAACACATCTCTAGCAATAATAATAACAACTGGACTTTCACCTACTCTGTGCATTAAAGCCTCCTGAGGAAATAAAAAAGGCTGGTGTCTTTGTTTCACATAGAAAACAAAATTTCTTTCTTCTGTTCTCAGTTTTCAGAATGACTGAAATAGTAAAATACACACCCTTCAGTTTTAGGCACACACCCAACAAGAAAAAATTCAGCCAGGATAATTAAAATTTGGCAAAGTTACAAGGAAAAGAAACGAGGGCAAGTCTTGCATAATCTTAACCCTCTCCAGCTCTACTAGCTCAGTTTTGATAATAAAAGCTTTCTTTTAATCAACCACACAGAGTTCTTTCTCCTCTATGTTTTCACTGACTTCTCAAAGAGAGAGAATCCTATTCTTTGTTCTTATCCTATATTGTTAAAAGCAAAAAATGGCTTTTCTCTCAGCTCTGCCAGCATAATTCCACTCATTCCATCCAACCTCTTCTTAGGTTAGACTTGTGTGACCCACATGACTGCTTCTCAAATCCTTGCCTCCTTCAGAGAATTCCATGTGATCTGAATTGGTTTCTTTTCTGCTTGTGCCTCCCCATCACCTGTATATACCTAGTTATCTATTTTTTTTTTCATGCTTTACACTGATAGTATCTTTTTTAGGTCAGAGACCACTGTTCTGTTCTGATTTTACAGCTTTCCAACACAATCCCTACACAGGACTCATCTTCTAAATGCCAGTGCACAGATACAACTAAAAGACAAGAAAGACATGCACAATTAATGGCTACAAGCAGATCTTAGCAGGAGTTTCAGCTAAGACATTCCAGCCACCAAAAATGTGTTATTTTCCTTATTAATCCCTAGGTCAAAACACAGTTTTCTAACCTTTGCAATTAAAATGCAGCCAGACCTGATAATGAATCACTGAATCTCTCTGCAGAAAATAATCACCTCTCACAGTGCATCTCTTCTTATTGACATTCCCCTTGGCTCGGGAGTGACTCACCAGCTGCTGAGCTATGAACTTTGAAATGTTTGCTTTCACACTGAACAATTTGGTCTCTGTTGCTAATGAAGAGTGAGAACAAGGCAGAGAGACCAAGCACTCCATGCCAGAAATCTCACCCTCAAACATCACAACAACCTGACAGTCAAAAAAATTCTGAAATTTTTACACAATGCATTGAAAACCGTTATTAAATTAATCATTTTCAAGACTCTTATACATGGAAATAACAAACTGAAGAGATGCTACTCTGCTCTGCCTACAGGAGCTTATAATCAAAGTCAAAATCAGCAAAGATTTCTGCTTTTGCCTCAGTTTTCTGCCCTCTGAGTGTGTGAGCGACAGAACCTGCTCTGGGCTCAACCTTCTAGCAACAAGTGAGTGAATTATGGTCAGAGATGTCAGTTCTGTAACTGAAAACACAGAGCATTGGGCAAAACAGTGACTGTCATAACTTGTGTCTCAAAAAAAGGGAGTAAAATATGCTGGAGTTAAGAACAGTAAGGGCTGTTTGGTTTTGAAGGATCTCTGATGGACTTACAGAAGTATCAAATTTAAGCAGTTTTTGAGATGAGACAATAGGAGTGGACACAGTTCTATTAAACCATAGATAGAAATTTCAAAAATGGGAACAATGACTCCAGCAATACTTTCTGGAGACAGTTTAAGACTGCTTAAATATCCTAAGTGACCACACTTCTCCTCTAGTGATGCTGATTACTTCCAGTTCAAACCATTCCATGATTCTTTGCTTTGGGAAATGTCTGAAATCAAACTGAACTCTCAAGAAGAAGCCCACTGCTTGCTGCAACCGTAGAGGCTGGCTATAAACTTTTTTAAGTTCTGGTCAAAACAGAAATGGCACATCCTGAATCCTTCTGCCAGTAAAGGGATATGAAAAAGGACCGCCAAAGAGGAGGGTGAACAATTTCTGTGGTTCTGTACTGTACCTAAACCATTCCTCTCAAGAAAACTGAGAGCTCTCAGTCTGGAAAGAAGAGAAGATTTATACCACTTATACCTGAAAATAGTAAGTGTTTTTGAGAAGAAATTGGGGGCCTGGAAAGAAAAAAGTGAAGATCCTGACTGGAGGCAAGACCCTGAGAATGGAGGGAGGGCTTGGGGGTGGGATGCCTGAGGCCAGGGGGACACCCAGGGACCTCACCAGTAACACCCAAGGGTTTTACGTGTAAAACCAGCTCAGTGCAGACTGATGTAACTTCCAAATATCCCAAGCCAACAGAAAACTCCTTCCAGGGAAGGGAAGATGAATCCTGATGAGTGCAAACACGGTGTGGCAAAGTGCGTGTGTGAGCCTGAGATAATCAGGTAAGGTGAAAATTCCTGTCACCTTGGTTGTTCAATAGACTCCAGCACCCAGAGACACTACAGGTTATGGCACACTTTGTCTTACCCTTAGCAAAGCCCCACATGCTTTATATATCCACCCCTAAGACTGTTAATATGGCTCTATATTTGGGGTTATTTCAACATGAATTAATAACCCAAAAAGTTTCCCAAAGAAGTGGACATATTAGATAGAGTGCAAGGCATGAGTAAGATACACATTCCAAACATTGCTATGATAATTCTCCTTATTATCCCCTATTCTCTACTCTAAAAGGATCTTCTTTTCTATGTTAGGCAGATCTGCAACCCTGTGGGATGTTAGTAACGCTTTCTGTGTGTGATTGCCTGGGGTACAAGGCTTAAGTCTGCAGGGAACATGTCTAAGATCAAACCTGACAGTTCTCATGTCGTAAATAATGGACTGATCTGAATGACAGATGCTGGCACTGCTTAAACTCTTTGGGAAAAGGTATTTCCTGCTCCACTAATGATAGCATGCAAACCCCTGCAATTCTGAGTGAGAAACACCGAAAACTCACATCCTTATTCTTGTCCCAGCTTTGAAAAATATCTCTTCCACATTGCTTAAGTTTTAGGGCACTTTTCTTTTATTCTTTTCCCCTAGGAGCCTGACTGGCACACAAGTGCGGTATTGCTTTGTATCCAAAGAAAAACACAGCGTTGTAATGTCATTGTTCTCCAGATCTGTCCAACAGTATTTTGGTACTCTGGGTAAGGCATCCCACGGGACAGAGCACAAAGATATCTGCATCTTTATTGGTGATTAGAGTCAGCAAGGACCCACAGTTTGAGATTTCCTGCTTGGGATCCTTTTCCTCATCATTATACTTGAATATATTAAAACAAAGGGACTCACAGCTTTTGGGTATGTTACTTCTATATTTTTTTGTTATTCATTGACGAACCAAATTATTAAGCTTAGTTTTCAGAGACATTACACAAGTTTTCCTTCATTATTGGGCTTTGTGGCTAGCAGCTCTGAATTTTTGAAATTAATGTAAGTGCTGCATCTTCTATTGCTCTCCCAGCAAAAAGCCTCATGTGCAACCTGCTGCATGGCTCTAACTGGCTTAAAGTCATGATAGCGAAGCCTACAGTGTGTTCATAAACCTGAACCATGAAATATTTGCCAACTACAAATAGAAGACTTATCAACCAGATAAAAGTAATCTTTTCTGAAAACACTTTCTCGTGCTTACAGACAACTTCCACAGTCATTATATAAAAAATGGATAGAAACTACTGCTGCTAACCTGAAGGATTTAAGCTTCTTCAATAACTTGCACACAATCTTACTGACTTGGCTCTTTTTTGTTGTTGTTCTAGCAATGTTGATAAAAACAGTGAGCAGCCAGAAAAATCTATATAAAATGAGATGCTGCTGTGGGCCAGCATACAGAATCTAATCTACCCTGAGACACCTTTGATGGGCAAGTGAACAGCAGCTAAATCAAGCAGCCTGTGTAATGTCATTGTCTTGTCTCCCTCTGTATCTAATTCAGCACATCACTCCTCTCCCTTAGTAAAGACAAACATCCTGTGACCCTTGCTGTGCTGGACTTGTTCTTCACCATGTTACCTGATGACTTTTCAAGCCTTGGTCCAGTAAGCAGAGATTTAACAGCAATCCCTGCAATCTGATCTGTTCTCTCCACTCGCTGTTTTCTCAAATCCCTTGGCATAAGCCCAGGCAGACAAGTGTAAACGTGAATGCTCATTGACCACAGTCTTGTACTAGGTTGATTTTAATTTCGAGAGGCAAGGGTGTGTTTATCTGTTCAGGTTTTGAAGCAGAAACATAATGGCCCAGAATTCTTACTGTTGTGATAATTTACCATGAAGGCAACAAAAAATACTTCTGAATGCAATTTATTTTCCACACATGACTGACTGAATTAAATATGGACCAAGGAGTTTATCAGCTACTGTGTGTCTTCCTTCTGTTATGTTAACCTGGTATGGAGAAAGCACGTGACTGATGTAATTACATTTACTGAGACCTTTGACAGGTCTGAAAGCTGAGGAAGCTGCAATGTATTCATGCCTTGCATTTTCATTGCACATTTTCTTTATAGAATTTCTCTACACAAATGTGCTGTAGCTCTTGATCCCTGCTGCTATCTCTAGCATTGTTATCTGTGGGGAGTTTATGCATCCGCAATATAATATGTACTGAACACAGCATAAAATTCTCTTGCATCAGGGGAAAAAAAAAGCAGTAATACAGAGGCACAAGGACACCTGCTGTTGTGAAATCTCATTTTCATTTTGGAGACCATTTTGGAAAAAATATTTGTGTACAAAAGTTAAGCATCCTTCAATAGGTGCAATAGAATCCAGTCTGAAACTCCACTGCCTGGGTTACTGTTGGTTTCACTTTGCTCCATGGACTCACTTAGCAGGAAAGTAGACAAGGAATGAAAGACAAGACACAAAACAATAATGAAAAGAAATACATTTGTGATTTACTCAGTAAATATCACTCAAAAGGAAGTGAGTGGGAGGGTTAAAGAAAAAGCCTGTGTTCTTCATTAATAATGAGAGATGTTATTCTGTGAGAAAGATCAGTCTTGGCCCTACAAAGTGGCCAGTACCACAGACTGGATTCTGGAATTACATACTTCACCACATGAATGGCACTCAGCTTTTAAGAGACCTGGATGCTACCCTCAAAGGCTCCTTCCTAAAAACCAGTCCTTTCCCCTCAGTGCTCATCATCAGACCCTATTTCTGAATCATGGCCTAAAGTACTGTATGTGCAGCTTTGCAGCACTCTCTTAGTGCAGTTCCCAGTACAGGAGTTTCATTCAATTGTTCATGGATAGATATTGTGTAGATATTTTATAGTGCTCTAATATAGTGATGGTCCTGCAAAGCTCAGGGTGTAACTTTAATGGGAACTGGAAATATAATTCCAACTCTGTATTTTAAGAAGACAGAAATAATGATGGAATGCTCTGTGCAGATATCTAGAGATATATATTGAAATTCAAGAGTAAAATGAACATGGAAAGAATTAAATCAATGTCCTTCTCATCCCTGATTCATCTACATATGTAGCCAGTACATCTTGCCAGTGAACAGGTCAGAGATCCATTTCTGTGCTGCAGACTGTGGTGGGTTTCTGATGGGACTCCTGCAGAGGTAATTTCATGTGAAAATTATAACTGATTCCCAAGTCCTACAAACTACAGAGGAAACAAAGTCAGAATGCTAACCTTCAGGGTAGGCAGACTTCCACCTATTGCAAAGAGGAGTGTGTGGACTTGTGATGTCAAGATTCACTGTGTTCAGTGCCAGTTTCTCACTTCCTAAGAGTTTGTTGAGCAAGAAATCATGGTCTCTGAATTCTGACTGTGTATCAAAGAAATTATTAAGGGAACAATCTGGAAAAGGCAGCAGTATTACTTGTCTGCCTCATAGGTTTCTGGAAAATAGAGTAGAATATCAAACATTTCCTTTCTAAATCTCGCTGTAAAGGTCAAGTGCAGTAAATTGCTGCAGTTGTACAGAAGCAAGTGGAACCAAAGCAGACTTCACTATAGATCAAACTCACACTTTCATACTCAATGACTTTGTAGCTTTCCTTTTTAGTACTGGGGTGTCCTTTATCCCACAGAGACTTGTAATTCAGTCCCAAACATGTTTAGTTTTAATTAACATATTAGCTCAAAAATTATTTTATTTTAATTGAAAAACAAATGCTATTTTTAGAGCAAAGAAAACTTCTGGAGTGGAGTGGGCTGTAAAAAAGTGGAGGGATTCAGAATTTCTCAATGAGAGAAAAACTCAGAGACTAGTCTTATGTGTTTCACATATTGTTTATGTGTTTTCTTTTCAAAGGCTGCAGTGAGGAGGAAGAAGGCAGGAACTCTCTTCTATGAATGGGGCATTCACCTCTCTGGGCAACCTGTCTCAGTGCCTTACCCCACTCTGAATCAAGAATTTCTTCTAAACCTGCCCACTTTCCATTTAAATCTATTGCTCCTTTTCCTATCACTATCTGCCCAGATAAAAAAATCCCTCTTTTTCCCTTTTTAAGACCCCTTAATATCTCACAAGCAGCAAAAAGAGGGTGGATGAGACCTGAATGTTCAGAGTACCATGAAGTGAGATCAGAAGAGAGCTCAAATGGGGGTGATTCTTTATGAAATGGGAGTGTAGACCTAGGAAATTCCTTGCCAAAGATTGTGTGGATGCAGGAAGTTTGTGTGGGCTCAAAACAGACTGGACTAGGACTTAAAAAAGAGATCCTGGGATTATCTGACAAACTTTGACAGCTTAGGGTGTCTCCTAAACTGTAAATATTCAGGAACTGGCAAAGCTTTACAACGTAGTATTTAATGTTTTTCCTTGTTCTTATTTCTCCTAAGACTACTTTTTGCAGCCCTAATTAGAGGGAAAATGCTGCAGAGATGGTCTGAGATAACCCTTAATCTGAACCAACACAGTTCTTCTACCAGACAGGCAGCCAGGACCAATATGGGATGAAAAGAAACTCCTCCAGAGGCTACCATGTGCAGTAAATTGTTATCCCAGAAACTACTGACAAACTCCTGAAGAGACAACAAATCTCACATAAAGGACTGGACTGCCAGTATGGAGTTGTGTTTGTACACCAATTTGAACTTGTTCCCTCCTACTCAGAGTTTTCTTGGGTTTAAAATTATTATTGCCATAGTTCCTGCTGTAATACAACCCAGCTTTCTTTCTCTGTGGGGAATTTTGGGGGGTAGGGGAGTCTCATTTTCAGGAGAACTTGTAGGTAAATCCACCTTCTCCAAGAAACACCAGCAAGGCTGGCAATGTGCAGCACTGCTGTCCCATGGAGGGTCCTCGGTGGGAATGGTTTGAGGCCATTTGCCTAAGGAGATCTTTGCAGTGTCAGAGGCTGAGGTCTTCAATCAAAGCTGGAGATAGCAGGGAATCAGTCTTTGCAGATTCCTGGACAATGCTGCAGCTCAACAGCTCCAGCTCTGAAAACATCTGCTTAAATTTATGCTTATAGCCATGCTCTTTCTATTCAGGGAATTAGATTTTAAAAATCTGCATCTTTTTATGCAACAACAACATCGGTATTTTGCCAACATACCATAAATGCCCACAGAAAAAAAACCACATTCACAGAAAAAAAAAATGTTGATTTGCTGCTACTGTTTGCAATAACAAAACTTACAAAGTTTTGACAATTCTGAAATAAAGCACTGTTCTTATTTAAATTTATTTGGGAGTGGGCAAGGGATGATTTTTAATGAAAAGCACATTTGATTTTGAAAATTAATTGCAGAATACCCTATGTGCTTGTCTCTAGAAAAGATCATTTTGGCTTATGCTCTTTCCACCAGTCTGTAATGCAAGACATTTCCAATGACAATCTACCTAATTCAAATAAAGCAAATGTTAGTTTTCCTGTATAATGTCAGACCATTATTACCCTTTCTCTCTGAAAGTCTGGCATGAACACAATAACATCCAGAAGAGTCTATAAAGTGCTTTGAATATTAAAACAGGGCAAAGAACTGGGATCAGTACAGGGCATCTGCCTAATGTCTCTGCTGAATGAGGGTGCAGAATCCTTACACACACACACACACACACACACACAATTATATAACTTATTTTATTTTGTTTTCCAGTTTCATTTAGTCAGATCATTAAAAGTTTTCTAGGAAACAACAAAAAAATCCCAGTGTATATGACTGTGCAGAATGTGCCAGCACTGTGCAGAAGTGGTGTCAGCCTGCAGTACAAAGATCAGAACAAAAAGCTAAAGAATACACTTCAAATAGAAAAAGTCTTGATACACAGAGCATCAGTTTAGCATGTTCCCAACAAGCAACACCATCTAATAAACAAAGAGACAACCTGGAACATGGAACTGGAAAGAATAAATAGGGTCATCAAGTCTAAGTCCTTGGAAGAGGAGGCAGCTTCTTTTAGACAGATATCAGCTCAAAAAGAGTCTACAGAGAAGCTCAGCCTCCCAGTCCCATACACCCCTTTGCAGTTGGGCAAATCCTGACACCACCAAACACTAGAAGAGTGAATCAAGGGCATAGCCAAAGTGCTTGAATCTCACAGTTGAAAAAAAAAAAAAAAAGGAATAAGGGATAATTTAGGTTCCTTAGTGCTCTAGGAACATATCACAGTTACTCAGTCTGGGAAAGGCCTGCTTTACACCTAAAAAGGAAACTTTTCCAGTAGCAACCAGACACAGAACCCTGCTGTTATCACTACATAGATGTTTAGAAATAGCTGAAGTGCTACAGTAATTTTATGTGTGAAAATGATGCAGGAGCAATCAGCCTGGCAGATATTTAACCCATGTGAGATAACTTTTTTTCCCTTATTCTTTCTGTGAACATACGGACCCAATGCAAAGGGACATCCTCCTAACAGGCAGCACTACTGATGAGAACAAAAAGGAATCCTCCTTTCATTTAGATCAAAAGATGATGTCTGAGCTGATCTGAGCCTTTTCACAAGTGGAAGGGCGCAGATACGATCCAGTTGACACAGCTGCCCAGGGAACACACACAGACACATGCTGTGAGCCACTGAAGCGAGTTACTTCAGAATCAAAACTCTCAGTTTCCTGCTGCCTTCTGAGAAATTTCATGCTGCTCAGGCCCATTCTGAGTCTGAGAAATAAGATTAAGGACATCCATTTGAAAATAGGACACAGGAAAAAAGTCAAGGAGAGCTTCCATCTGACGGGCCAAGACCAAAATGGGTTAGGTACCTCGAGACTTGTGTCTTTTCCCCTTCCCAGTGACTGCATTTTCCCTGAGCCATGACCAGGCTGAAGTCCTCTGCACAGCAGCCAAGTAGGCAAAAGGAAATTAATGTTATCCCACATGTTTCTGAGCTGCATTTCCCAAACTGCAAGAGGAGCTGCAGCCCTCAAGTCCCACTACAGGGCCACCCTGAGCATATCAGGACTGGCCACATCATGGAACAGACCCTACCAAATCCTTCCGGCCCGGATGTGCTGGCGCTCTGCTGAGCTCTGCTGCAGTCGTGGTATCCCACCAGCCCTGAATTTTTCTCCTGAGGTTGAAACAGCAAGTGACTGTTGCATTAAAGGTAACTTCTTGTTGGGAGAGAAGGATGGGAAATGATCCTCACCTGCCTTTGAGACTTTCACAAATTCTGGAACAAATGCACATTTCATACGCCCTTGGAAGATAACAAGTCACAGTTTGAAATGTGAAACAGCTGCTTCATGTAGCAGTAAGGACAAGTAGCCCGTGTGGATTTGTCAAGAATAAATTGTGTTGAACTGATCTAATCTCCACTTCTAGCAACATAACAGGCCTTAAGAATAAAGGAGAAGTAGCTGTCACAAATCTTACCCCCCTACTAAGGTTTTCAAAAGGGTTGCATGTGACATTCTCATAAGTGAGCCCCAGCAGCCTGGTCTAGATGAGACTGTGATTGATTGGGTGCAAAGCTGGTTTGATAACATATCAGAAAGGTTATCAATGGTGCTTTGTCAGAGTGGAAGGATGTAGAAATGGAGTTCAGCCAGGTCTCTTCTGGATACAATCCTGGCATATGCTTTCATTAATGAATTAGATGATACAAAAGAAAGTATGGTTATTAAATTTTCAGATGGCGTAAAGCTCAGAGACATCATAAGCACAGGAGGACAGGGTTTGAATTCAGAATGATTTGGAATAATTGTATAACAGGTCTGGGGTGGAAAAGGGGAAGCTGAAATTCAGCAGGGACAAGTGCAAGGCCACAAACTTCAATACAATACCCAAATACCAAAATTTGCCAATAGCAGCTCTGTAGCAAAGTGTGGAACTGCAGTAGATGACAAGGTGAATTCCTTGCTAAAAAAAAGAAACTGCCACCATGCAGGAATAAACAAACAGGGTTATAACATTTAAGGTGTGCAATAGTCCTTCTTTTATCACTAGAAAATCTTCAGATACATCATATTCAGTTTTGAATGTGTTGGCTCAGTAAAGGTGTACAGCAACAATCCAGAGGAGGAGATGACTACCTGAGATGTGGAAAACATGGCCAGAGCAGAAAGACTTGCAGATTCAGTGTTTATTTAACTTTAGTAAGTCTCATAAGAAGTTCTTCCACAAGCTTTGTATATGTAAAAGACTTATTGCAAACAAGAGTACAGTAATCTGTTTTCTAAGTCTCCAGGGAATAGGAAACAAAATAAACAAAAAGCCACTTTCTTTACAATTAGAAGTTTCAGTTTGAATTTTTCAACAGTGAAACTTGCAAAGCACCTGGAAGTTTTCTTTTTAGACACAATTTTGTGCTAATGGGCTGACCTCAGCCAGATCAATACCTTTGATGCAGGAGTCAGTGCGTCCTGCTGAAAGCAAGTCTTCACAAATTTCATGCACCAAATGATTGGATGTGGGATCACTCTGGGAATCTCAGCAGCAGTGAGCTCCAGACTGGCTCTGTCTTAAGTCTGGCAAAACCCACTGAGTTTCAGTACAAAATCTCAGTGTGGGTTACTCCATCTGGGCTTTGCTTGTGGCATCAGTCTCTCCCCCTCTTGCTGCTTGAATTGTTCAAGGAAAGTTGTTTGCATGGCAGTGAGAATGGCAACACATTTTATAATTTCCATAGGATGGCAGAAAAATAAAAAGTTTCTTGATAACTGCTGAGATCTTAAATAAACATAAGAAAGCCATGGCTTGGATGTAGTATTTATTAAGGCACCATTGTCTCTTGGTTCATGGGCAGACCACTCTGGGGAGTCAAAACCCATGCTTGGTATGGCTTAGAGTGACCTTCATTAGACATGCTTCTTAGGCTTTCATTGCAATTTAATGTATCGGATGATATGGCAGCTGCCCATGATAGATTGCTTTGTTTCTCCCATGGTAACATTGCCCAAGTGCAGGAAAATGTCTTCAGGTGAATCTGGTTCCTCTGGCAGTGACTTTATCAAACAGATTCAATGATTATTAAACCTGTCCATTCTCTGGATTCATGTCAGACCTGAGCACTGATTCAGTGTTGCATCACCTGAACATTGTCATTGCTGAAATTGGACTCTTGAGTTCTGAGATGAGGCTGCAGAGCCCAGAAGACAGAAAGGAGGTGGTGGTGGGGCCCATGCAGCCAGCAGGCACAGTGCCTCTCTCGATGGTGATGGCCTTTTCCCCAACAAAGCACATTCACAAGCTATATGTGAATGACAAATATGTTTGTCATTTATGTAGGACAGTACCTGCAGTGTCTCTGGTTTTCTGGCAGTCTGCAAAGTCATGTTTGCTTTGAAGTCTGTTTATATGCAGTATGTCTGATTGATCAGCCTCAAGACTTTTCAAAATCTTGGAAAACTGGTTGGTGCTAAAATCCACTCAAGGTGAATTTAGGACCAGCCTTTCATTTGTTAGTTTGGAAATCTGCTGCCAACTCCAACAGGCATGAGGAGAACAGCAACTGCTTTTTCATTTTTGTTTTGCCAACTCAGAGACTCCTGATCGTGAACCTTAGGAACCTTCAACTTTTTAAGTATTGCTCATAGCCATTAAAAACTGAAAAGCTGAATTTCACATAAAGGCAAATTGAGGGAGAAGTAAGTAAATGCTGGGATCTAATATTTTAGATTTATGGTAGCTGTAGTTTGTAAACATATGCTTTAAAGACAGAAGGAGCCTTTTTAAGTCTGACTTTGCATAAAACAAGGCTAGTGTTATACAGTCATACCTTCAGGTGAGTGAGACTGTGGGGTTTAGAGATTTCAGGGAGTGGAGAATCTGCCGTATCCTCAGGTGAACTCTCCAGCATTAAAAATATGCAGCTTATCTGTAGTCAGGACTTGTCCAGCTTGAGCTACCAGCCTGTGAAGTGTTATGTACTTGTATGTTAAATTAAAAAGCCCTCTGCCCTTATATATAATATTTCCGTGATTTTCTATTCAGAGCTATTTCCACTCACTGCTTTTACATTTCATTACTGCTCTGATGCATGAGTTGAAAGTTTTCAAATGGAAGTCCTGTGTGATTCCAGGGGACAATGCTTTCCTAGGCCAAGCTGTTTGCAGTGCAAGACAGGGTAAAGGAAAATGCAAGCACAACTCCCATCAATACTGAATGGCAGCTTTGACAATTCTCCCCTGTCCCTCCTCCCCCTCACCCCTGAGTATGGATTATATCCATGTCTCTTCACCAGGGGCCTATATCCTAGCAGTTTGCCATTCTCTGATATTAACACTTGAAGTTTTAATGAGCACAAGCAAAAGAGGATGCTTAGCAACAATACAGAAAATACAACAAATACAGGATAAGCAGTTTGAGATTAGATTTTAATGCCATTTTAATGACAACACCAGGACCTATTCATTGTTCTGTGTAACTATGCCATTAACACAGATGACAGGATACTGCAGACTATATGCACTGGGTTTTCCAATTTGGGAAGTGGGATTTTGGAAGCAACCAGGAAAAAGGGAAAGAAATGAGCAACAGACAGAAATGTGTCAGGATATAATCTGAGTAACATTCAGTCCACTCAAGCAGCTTGATAGAATGGTCAAAGTGCCCTCACTTGCATTAGTTTCTCAGAATTTCTCTTGTTCCCAACAGGCCAGAGAATAACAGATATATTGGCAGGGCTTTTTAAAGATTCCCATTTTTTTGCATTCTTTAACCCCCCCTTTCAGCTCCATTCACTCCCAGCTATGACAGGTATATTATTAGAAGACATAATCAGGCTTTACAAATTATATTTTTGGGTTTTGGAGAGAGGATTAATTAAACTAAGCATATGAAACCTGATTGGCCAAACTCAAAAGTGAAAGCTTTGAGATGCTATATAGTCCCCAAAGAAGCTGAAGTCAGCTTGCCTTTCAGGAATCACCAGCTGAGAAGCAGAAGGGAAAGGCAGACAAAACTGTTGATGGAAGCTCAAGCCCCAAATCCTACGCAATGGAAGAAACACAGCAGGATTGAATCTGAAGGGTTTGACATGGGACATGAGAAATTGTCCCTGTTAGCACCTGTGTAAGACAATGCCCTGGAAGGATTTGGTGTGTTAGGCACAATCCTCTCAAAAAGACCACAGTTACTACAATTTAGTTTTCACACATATCCAAAACCAGCATGATAACCTTTCCTTGGGCACCACTGCTCCTACTGCCTTTAACCTCCTGTCCTATACCAGGCAAGCTTTAGAAAGGCTGGAAGACTGCACATATTGAATGGGGTGAGAGAAATGGAGAAACAACAGAAATAGTGGAGAAATAAGACCTGCTTGAATCTGGAGAATGCATCAATGACAGAAACAGGCACAAGACCACAGTCATTCAACATCTTTAATGTTGCCACTTTGATACAGCCTCTGCCTGAGCTGGCATCAGCTTCAGCAGCAATTTCGCACACTGTCCCAAATCTCCTCTGAGAAAACCTGAACTGCAGAAGACTTGCAGTTCATTGCCCTGCTCCTTCATCTCCAGATCTCCATGCTGCCACAGAAAGAGCCAACTGAGCAAGGCACCATGGTCTCTTTACTCCTTTCTTTCCTATGTCACATGTCTTAGAAACAATCAGCTGCAGGAAAACCGAACAAACTGGTGTGATGCAATTGTGTGCCCATTACTGCCATGCACTCATTTACCTCCGTGTGATTGCCCACTGATATAATGAATCTGGTTACCATGACACCAAAAATTCACAGCTGGTTTGAAAAATTCACACAGGTCAGGGGCAGAACAGTGTAAAAATCAGTTCATGTTAAACATATCTGGAGTTGTGCTTCTGTCACCCAGAAAAAATTCAGCATTAATTCAGATCTCCTTGTGCTGATCTTTGCTATAAGGAGAAGAAAATGACTGAACAGGAGAATTAATGGCCCGTGTATCAATGTCTCAAGCCCTTTCTCCCTTTTTCTGTGAATGCTCTAAGAACATACGCAGCTCCCATCAGGCCTGACTCAGCCCTTCTTTCCAGGAAAAATGGAAAACTGCATCTTTCTGTGTGTTGGCCAAAGGAGAACTAGGAAACAAAGGAGACAGAGGGCAAAGAAAAGGATTTATAAGAGAATGAGAGACTTTTGATGAGAAAATAATGAAATACAAATGTCAGAGGGAGTAGCCACAGAGAAAACACCCACGAAGAGCAAAGTTAAGGAGAGGTGGGAGGAAAATGTTGATGATAGGGGGAAGAGAGAGCAAAATGAAATAGAAAGGAGTCTCAGCAAATTTCCATAATGTAACACTGATGAAGCCTTTTATGATTATGACAGGATTCTCAGAATGTTCCCTTGCAGGAAGTTTGCATGCTCATATTTTAATAGCTCTGAACACTTTCCCAGACTCAGTAAAAGTGAAAACTTTTTCTGCTAGTGCTGCCTGCTCTAAATCTGGGCTACCCCTGGACATCACCAAGCTCCAAGGAGCTGTATCACTGAGGTCTGCTCTGGATGAGCTGGCACATCAAGTCCAGGTCCATGCTGCCTCCAGAGAGTGTGACAGCCCTGACTGTGTACTCTGCAGAGCCAGCTGACGCTGCTCTGCAGGAGAAACACATTAATGTCCTGCCAGAGAAATGGAGACATTGTTTGCATGATACCTTGTGGGACCTGGATACAGGTTGTTTTTTATCCAGAGCCAGACAGAAGCCTGAGCTGATTCAACCTGAGTGTTTCATGTAAAATACCAGGGAAAATGATGAGATTCTGGGCCACATGAAGCAAAGCCAAATCCGCAAGTTAGTATTGACCTTAAACACTTCCAGAAATCTCAGCTTGCATTTACTGCCAGTCCCCAACCCAGTGTGCAAACAAAGAGTACAGATTATTGCTATTTACATACCAGTTGTTTACCTGACTATCTTTTCAGACTTGCTCATTTTCTCAGACTGGATGTTTGTCTGCAACATTTCCTGAGATAAGTCTATGCAACTATAAATAAGAAAAAAGATTACAGTTGTCCCTGGATGAGTTTTTGAAAGGTATACACCATCATTCAATACTAGTTTAAAAAAAAAAAATAAAGCCTGCCAGAGAAATCACCTTATAGCAGAGAGGAAGCTTTTGAGCTCCACAAAGTGATTTCACCAAACCTTTCTGTCTGAAACACATTTTGCTTGTGCAGATGATTTGTGCAGAATAAATCCATCACAGTCACTTCAAGGGGACTGACACCAGTGGTTTAGTCTCTCCAAATCCTATGAAGGGACAAGAAATAGTCTCTGATCCCTTCAGGACCTCTGCTGCAGACTTCAGGGGGGGGACTTTCCAGTGGATTCCCCTCAAAATTGCATGAGCAGTAGTTGCATCCCCAGTCCAGATTCACCAGCTCCCCAAAGGCTGCTGGAAGGGACCGTAGATGGTTGTTTCCCAACCAAAGTGTGTGCAGATTCCTTAAGAAACAGACATCCTCAGGAAGGCTCTCCAGTGAATTAAAGAGCAGTAGCAATGTTTCCAGATTCTCCAGATGCCGAATGCTGGAGGGGATTATTTCTATTTTGTTGTCACTCACATCCAGAAAAGTGAGGTTCCTCAGCTGGCAGAGGGGTGCAGGCAGCTCTGTGAGGCTGTTGTTGGCAAGGTGGAGGCTGTGCAGCCTCTGGAGTGCCCCCATCTCTGCAGGCAGCGAGCTCAGGCTGTTGTTGCTCAGAGTGAGCCTCTCCAAGTGACTCAAAGTGCCAATTTCAGCTGGGATTTTCTTCAAGTTGTTGGAGTCCAAGTAGAGGCAGGTGAGGTTCCTCAGATGGCTGATCTCCTGAGGAAGCAGCTCCATTCGGTACCTCAGGCAGCTCTCCCGTTCTGGGCTCATCTCCAGCACCTGCAGCTGCTCCAAGCCAAAGACCTGTGTGGGAACTGACAGCAGTTCTCTGCCCGAGATCTTGAGCTTCTTCTTCCCTTCGTACTTTGGATCACGCTCTGTAAGGTACCTCCAGAGTGGATCAGGACCTGGACAGGCACATCTGGGAGAGGTGACTTCATCCATATCCCACCAGCACAGCGGATGCTTGAACGGAGACTGTCAGTCACAATTACTTGCATGCTCCACAGGCAACCTCTGAGGTTTTTGGTGGATCAAGGTTCTCCAACAACTTTCTGCTCTGCTGGGCGTGTTACCAACACACACGTAGAGTGTTTGAGTTGCTCAGATACACCCCACTGAGTAAACATTTGGTGCTCTCACATGATCAGGTGTTTCTCCTCCTGCTCTGCAGAGTACACAAACCCAGCTCCTGGGCTGTGATGTGGCCTCTCACAGCTGCAACCGGTGAGCAGTGGTTAGAAAGTGAAAGTTGTGCCTCTGCTTTTCAGCAGATGTGTTCAAATCTCTGCTTGTGTGTAGCTCTCTCCTGCTGGGGGCATCAAGGGTGCCTTTGCCTGAAGAATTCACATGGATTGGGATTGCCATGGAAGCAGCAAGGCAGAATAGATAAAGCACATTGTAAATGGGACAAGAACATGGTAAATGGGACAAAAAGACAGATTCATGGCTGGTGGTCTGCGAACTGGGAACCATGAACATATCTTTTTCACAGGTCAGTTTGTGCCTCTAGCATTCAGAAAATACAATAAAGGATCAGTTTTGAAATCTGGAAGTCCTTCTCCCTCCTGCTAAGTGCACGAACCCCTACACCATGGAGAAAGCATTTTTCTTGTGTTGCATTTGCCGCATCATATTTAAAGGCAAATTTTTATTCCTTGCCATCATAGGTTTTGTAGAAGATGCGTAAAATTCCAGGTTTATCCCAAGCCACTCAGAACAGCACATGATGTAGAGAGCAGGGCATTTTTCTGGAAGGAGAAAATTGTGAGTTTGAAGCCTCAGGCTGAGAAAGCCAACTTCTTTTACTTCATCCTCTAATCCTTAAGATTTTCAGCTAAAAAACTGCTTAGGACAACCATTTCAAATGCTTTTCAAGGAGAGAGGTCTCCACAGCACCTCATAGGCTACTAGAGGTAGAAGACAATGTCCTAGAGGTAGAGTCTAAGCTGGTCTACCAGGTCAGCTCTTGTGAAGGTGGAGCACATCAGCTTTGCTTTCCCAGCCTGCTCAGTTCTGATCTCCTCAGGCCAGGATGGTCCCGGATTTACTGAAACCTGTGTTCCAGCACCAGGGGAGTGGTGCACAGATCAGGGGTGAGTGGTAGTAGCTGTCTATTCAGCCAACGCTCCAAGAGTACTTGGGCATTCTTGTTCAGCTCTCAGAGCTTACATTCTAGATTCTAGTGGTTTTCATTTGATTTTCACCCTGAAATACAGATTTCCAGGCCTGGCATGTACCAGCTGTCACCCTCAACTTGGATTCAGAGTGCAAATACCATAATGACATTGCAATCAAGCCCGGGATTTCCTCCAGATAAGTTTTTAACATTTGTAAGAGAAAACTGTGTCACTTGCCTGTGAGGCTGCTGAGGCATTATCAGCTCCTGGGGTAGAATCACAGAATTCTTTGGGTTGGAAACAACCTCAAATACCATCCAGTTCCAACACCTTCGCCATGGGCAGACATGTCACCCACTAGATCAGATTGCCCAGGTCCTCATACAACCTGGCCTTGAAACCTTCCAGGGATGGATTTCACATGAAAAAGATTCAGCAGAATTTGAGAGAGTCTAATAATTCTTCATAAGCATGAATGAGTACAATAACTAGAAATATCTGTACATCCGACATGAATGCAGCAGCCAAGGAAAAGTGAGATTTTCACTTGCAGAGGAAATTTGCTTTCCAACAGACCTCGCAAATAACTGTAAAAATAAGACTTAACTCCCATCAAGAAGGTGCTGAAGAAGTTATTGCCCTGACAATAATTTCAGACTTTGATGAAAACCATCCCCCACACTGCTAAGGGGGAAAATGTGTTGCTAAGAACACATTGTCAAATACATCTGTCCTGTGAAATAAACCAAATTGCTGTGTGTGCTGCCTTCTGCTTGAACATGCTTTTCTCTTCAAGTCCAAACCCGAGTCTTTCAGACAGCATGTCATACAGAGACAAAGCTGTGGTCAAAAAGAAGTTTCTGTGATTTTCAGCACTGTTCTCTTTCTGCAGTTTTTCAAATCTAGAGTTTGACCCTGTGTTTTCCTTTATGAAGATGGCAGTTTCTTCTCTGCTCCATCTTGCAGGACATCCTTCTTCCCAATGCTGATAGCTGGCTCATCAGGAATGTCAGGGTATGATTAATGTTCCTAATTGACCCTTTGTGCTTTCTACATAAACTTCATGTGACCAAATGTAAAGAAGAAAGAAAGAGCCTACATTTTCAACACATAACTTCTTAGAGAGGCAGCAGGATGTTCTCATTCTTAGTTCAGACAAACTTCAACAATATTGCCAGCATCAATACTGTCCAGACAAGCCATGCAAGGTATTCAGATGTTAGCTCTTACAACAAAAATCTGCTTTGTAAAGCAACTACCAAAAACAGTCTCCTCTTCATCACATCTTCATGCTTTTCTTGTTTGTTGTTCCCATCTCAGAAGACAAATATCTATGCTTGTGACTTCTAGGTTTAAACCAAATCAATGAAATTAAGCAGGCTTTTTCTTTCAACTTCACCATTTACAAAGGTGTTGAAAGAAAAATCCAAACCTTGATGGACCCTTAATTGCCCTAATGACCTCAGGTACCAAATTTAGTATGTGGGAGGCAATTGGTTGCTGATAAAGAGGTTCTTCCCCCAGCAGCTCTGGTTCTGCAGAAACAGCAGCAAGGAGGAGTCTTGGTGATCTCTGGTGGATGCCCATCCCTGCCCAGGGCTGCAAACTGGGGCAGGATCCTGTCTTAACTCCAGACAGGCTTCATCCCCATGCTGCTCTTCTTCCCATGCCATGGAGCAGCCACCTTAACCCTCATCAGCACTGGGCTCCAGCTCATGGAGACTGAAAGGGAGGTATTAGATTTTTTTCAGTCTATGTTGTAACTGCTGAGTTGGTGCAGTCATTTTAAGAAAATTTTCACAGCCCAAGGACAAAACAAGTTCCTGCAGTAAGCTTATTCCTCTCCCCCTGAACAGCCTCAGTGCTGGTGACAGAGCACCAGACATGCCATCACCTCTAACATGAATATCCCCACATCAGCTCAGGGGGAATGTGAGTTACTGATGCTGGAAGATAAACACAAATACCAGAAGATTTCTTTTTCCCTGGAGATGTAGTCACTGTAGGCAACACAGCTCAGGGTGCTGCAGCTGAATACTTCAGGATAAACTGAATGGATCTCCAGCCTCTACAGCTCTCATTGGAGCCAACAAAGTGCAGGTGCCAGGCTTGACTCCTTGAAGTCCAGGAGTTGGACTTTGATGATCCTTGCAGTTCCCTCCAAACTCCAGATATTCTGTGTTCTGGGACTCTGAATCTCACTGTGAGAGACTGAACATGGGACTGACATACCCAGACACAAACATTTTCTATTATTTGAGATGATCTCCCATGGGGTCACCCACTGAAGCTCTGGAAAGATTTCCCTAGGTCCTACATCATACCTGCCAGTCCCTGTCAGTGTCTCTGGCCCCATATATTGTGGATGGTGACACCCAGCTATTCCTAGGCACTAAGTTCTACCCCAGAAGCTGCCAGAATGCAATCTTTAACAGGGCAGAGCTTGGCCATTCTCTACATTAAAAGACTGAGCCATCAGTAGTCTCTATTTTAGGGGTTTTTTTAAATATAACTTTTGATTGTCTTTTTTAAAAAAAAATTGCCAAAATCTGTGTTTGTCTCCCAACCTGTGCTGTGGTCAGAGCACAGAGTTTGGGCTTAGCTGCCACAGTATTTTTACTGTCTCTCTGGAAAGAAAAAAAAAAACACCAAAAAACCCACAGGCCTTTGATACAGCTTCCAAAAAGCAGCTAATTCAAAACTGTTTAGAAAACAAGCAGAAATTGTTAAATAATTTAACACAAAAAAGAATATTTTCCCCAAATGATCCTGTTGCTTTGTTCTGTCTTTGTAATTTGTTTATTTGACAGGCAAAAAAATTGAATGAAATAATGGTCTGCTTGCTATAATTACAGTAATTTACATGTCATATAAAAAGAGGAAAAAAAAGAGCAACTGACAGTGGTGCCATAAATCCTATGTGTACCTTTAAAAAATGTGAATAATATATTGTCTGGATCTCTAATGCAATTTTAACAGTACATTGCCACAAGGCCAAAACAAAATCCAACAAAAAATCAGCCTATTCCCAGGTTTAAACCTCAATGAACAGACTGCATGGTGATTTACCAAACACTTGGTTGCAGAGACAGGAACACGGATACGCCGAAGCCACAACTTTCCCTTATTTGAGGGCTGTTAGGAAAGAGCCACCAGCACCGTCCCTGCCCTACCTGCCACCTCCTGCCTTTGGTGTTCACCCTGCGTGGTGCTGGACAGACAATACACACACAGTCACCTGCTCAGGCACAGAGGCACCTGCATTTTCTGGAGGTCAGCTTCTGACCATGCCCAGGGCTTACCTAAACTTGTAGGTTTACTGACTTCCCAGACAGCAGACCTCCTTTGGAAAGTAATCTCAGGCCACCTTTCCAAAGACTGCAAATACACACAAACAGACTGAGGCAAAAACTGTGGCAGTTTTCAAAATCCTCTGAATATACCCTCCTTTCTTACCTGTTATTGCAGGTGACTTTTTGGGCACATTCCTGTAGGGCTTGCTTCTGTAAGAGGTGGCAGCTATAGAAACCTCCCTCTGATGACTAAAATCTGTGTTGGCTCAAACACGGATCTTGATCTGGGTCTGCAGCTCATATCTTGTTCTCTGCTCACTAATGACAGATTCTGCCTGGTAAATGTCATTTAACTGGCTGGAGAGAAAGCAAGGTTTAAGGAAAAGCAGGGAAATGGCACCCACTGAATTCAGGGCACAGAGACAGTCTGGGGTGTCTCCAGGAACAGACTGAACAGATAGCCATATGCTGGGGAATATGCTGGAGCAAAGGGAATTAGGCTGCGTCCCCTTTTACGGATGGAAAATGTTCAGCGATGTAGTCTGTGTCTAACTCATGCAGATTTTTCAACTGCAATTAAAGGTGCAAATGTGTCCCTTGCATTCCTACCACAGGCTCTTGGAAATGGTTCCCACAGACATTCAAATGAAAAGAGTTATCAAAAAAAACTCTTAGATCTCCTTCAGCTGAATACCATTGCACCATCTCACCTACTGTGGATTGCATTAATGACCCTTAGGGGTCCCTTCCAACCCAAATTATTCTATGATTCTATGACCTCACAGGAGTTAAAGACCCTGAAATTTGTTTAACAGAGCATCATTATGTATATTCCCTTCTTATGGTGCACTAGAATGTACTGAATTCTATGCCATGCATGGCACATCAGACACACAGGATGAGAGAGAGTCTGTAGAGACAAAGGAGTCACCATCATGACAGGAATTAAATGTCCCTTTGGCATGGCCCAATTAACATGTTTGGCTTCCAAAACACCTATTCGTTACCATCACATTTACCCAAAACAATGTCTCATGCCATGTTAGAAGGCATCTCTCAAGTAGGGACCCTGTTCTGCCTCACCACTGGAGGGATGAAATCTCACTCAGCCTGGACTAGGAAAAATGTTTCTGTTAAATATGTGATCAACATGTTTGATTAATACTAAAATCCACCAAGCTGACCCAAGATGCAGTACAGTAACAGATATACCATTGAGAGGTACTTAAAAGTGGTACGATTTTCACTTTATGGTATTTTCACTTTGACTGGTCTTTCCATAGCAAGAAACACAGTAAAATCAAATCAAAAAGTTTATTTGCATAGGAAATAGCAAAAATAGCACCACTGAGAGCTACACAATAAAGATTTTGTTTAACCCTGGCATTTGAACATGTTGTTTAATTTCATTTTGCAGTAAAGCAGAGGCAAATTTTATCTGCCACTGGGTGAGAAAAGGACTCCAAGGCTGGCAAATGCTTATCTGGGCTTTAGCCTAAGGGTCTGATTCTGGGCTGGTTACCGACAGCTGTGGCTTCTGCTTGGGTTGGCCAGTTTGGAAGCACCATGCCATACGGTGAATGCATTAGCAGGGCAGGGTGCCTCTTTTCTCTCTCCAAAAGAGCAGACGAGATTCCCAAACACATTCAGCACTTAGTGCCTGTGTCAGGTCCATTACTCCGATATCCCACTACAAACTGCTTTGTGCAGAAGAGGTTTGAGAATGCAGCTGCTTTGCTGGCTGGCACATGACCGTAGCCTGATCACTTCTCAGATTTGCATTTAGTGATGGGCATGGCTTGGTCAGAGGATTAATCTCACAAATGACTTATTGGGAAGGTCTTCCCCTTTTTACTTTGTCTTTTCCTTCTAAGATTGATTTTGCCAATTAGCTGATAGGAGTTAAGGGCAACTGTCTGGCTTGTTACTTTTGCCCTCAAACACAATTTTCCCCATGTTTCTGAACACCTCTCTGCTCTGATCCTTTTATCAGAGATCAACATCCTCCTAGACCAGCCAGCACAATGCACACAACCTCTAAATAACAGAACTTGCCAAGTTATTGTCATAGTGGATCAGCCAAAACAGCGAATGGAGTCACAGTTGGCTTCCTGAGTTTTTAATACCTGGGGACTTTCTGTGCTGCTCTGGCTGATTTTTGGGTGAAGCAGTGGTAGGAAGCTGTGCATATGCTGACAGTGCACCGGGGATTTAGCATCCTTGACCTGACAGAGGATAACCTTGAAGAGGCATCTCCCTGACAAAGGGAAATAAGCTCCATTTCTTGGAAACAAACTCTCTGAGTACAGAGAGTAGCAATGAGGTTTAGATCATCTGTGTCACCTCTTCAGGCCTTTACTATGAAATCCCACATGACTCCATAAAATGTAGCTCCTATAGAATATTGATTCACTTATCAGCAGACGAACATTAAATCTAACAAGGATCTTCTGGAAAGCACACACTAGCTGTTCAAAATTGCCTGTCCTGTGGGGGTTGGATGTACTGGAAACCCCTTTTCCAGCTTTGGCATGGCTTTATCTTCCCCCCACCCCCCCCATGTGGATGGCAAATAGCACCAACCATCCTGTGCCTGTGTGTCACAGTTAATGCCTCAGGCTGCAGGATTTGATTTCAGTTGAAAGGGTGAGGGATTAAGCTTTGTAAAGAATTAATCAGATAACAGATAAAAAATTTGGCATTGGAATGGTTTTGCATAAACAGTCACACAACACATTGCTATTATATGCTCTCCAAAAGAGGAAAAAAACCCACTTATTTTTAATGTTTTAATATGCCCTGATGTTAGAGAAAACAACAAAAAAAACAAGTTCACATATCACATCAAAGTAATAATAATAATAATTATAATTCATAAAAATAATCTGACCGACCGGCAGCATTTGTTGGCTTTAGAAGACCTCCCGCGAAAGAAACACAGCTGAAGACATTGGAGAGCTCTTGGCAGGTGTGAGGAATTCAAGTTTTCAAAACAAGTCTGGGGGTGCTCCCTGCACGCTATGGCCCTTTGATGTTGGAGGGCCGAGCAGCCAGGCTTGCATAGTAAGCGCACTGAGAGGGGTCACACTGTCCATTCACTCCCGGGGGTCCCTGGGGACCTGCGAGACCAGGCACACCAGCTTCGCCTTGAGGGCCGGGTGGTCCTGGCATCCCGTCTTTGGCATAACCAGGCTCCCCTGGGAGGCCTGAAACAGAAACATAATGCTCTTGGTGAGTGGCACCTGAGTGACACCCCTAGGGTGCAGGACTCAGCAGTGTAATGTCACATGAGATGGCTTTGCTGCCAAATGGGGATGCAGACAGCAGCTTTCACAGATTGGGATTTGGCTAGGATCTGTCTCAAGGATTTAAACAGTGTGTCTCCTGAAATAAAGATTTCCACTCCCTACGGCAACCTTGGGATGCTCAGGTCTGCTATGGCTGCTCTTCCTCTATCACCATGCTGAAATTGTAAAGCTGCATGAGACAACTGACATACAGTCCTCACAGAGAAGAGGTGAGGATGGGAAAGCTGGAGGCAAGAGCCAGCTTGGGGAGATCACTAATTGGTGCAGAGCATAGAGGGCCCATTGTTATTTGAAGGCAATGCAGGGCCAGTCTGCCAAATGCAGACCACAGGGTTACAAGGGCTTCCCATAGTTCCTTCCCCAAGAAAGCAGTGAAGGGAAAACCGATCAATGGTTTCTAATTTCAGACTGCAGACAAACTATATTGCTGCTGCTTTGTCAGTAACTGTAACGCAGAAGCTGTATGCCCAAGGCACAGGTGTTCAATATGACCTTTTATAACATCTGAAGTTGCTTGAACCTCTGGGTTCAGCGTGGTCACGAGACTCTGCCAAGGACAGAAAGAACACTTCACAGTGCATCTAATAATTAAAGCTTCCCTTTGCATTTGACCCAAAGGTCAGTAAACTTAGCTGTAACTGAGATGGATCATTATACCTGTTCATCAGGCTGAGGAAATAAAGGTGGCCAGGTGTGATGCCAGTGACATAGTTCTTCCCTTTGGGCCACATCCTACAGAAATCATGTATGTTGTATTCATGTCATCCTGATGGTCCCCTCTAAGAGACCTGAGTCCTGGTGATGGTTCTAAGTGATGTGTTTTGTGGGGTGTTCTGAATAACACACCTGGAATTCCTGGAGGACCCACTTCCCCTCGTTGGCCAATGCCAGTGTCTCCTTTCTCACCCTTTGCTCCTCTTTCTCCTGTAGAGAGGGAAAGAAAAAAAATGAATCAATGAGCGTGGTCTAGAGAACTAACACTACTATAGGACTTTCACCCATATATTTGGTAAAAATAGTTCCTAATTGTGGCCAGTCCTCTGAGAGGGGACATTAAGTGGGAATGAAGACTTGTCCAGTTTCTGGCCAGAGGTAGAACATACCGGCAATTGCTGGTCATATTCAGCACCTCTGGTTCAACAGACTGAGGTTGCTTCCAACACCTTCATTTTGAGGACTATTTATATGCTACTAAAAGGAAAGGTGGATATCAAAGTGGAGTGGACCCATCCTTTCATTGGACTGTCCCAGCGCACCAAGTTTCACTCACCTTTGGGACCTATTGGTCCAGGTGGCCCTTCAGACCCAGTCTGTCCAGGCCGGCCAGGCTCTCCCGGGGGGCCAGTTCTTCCTGGGAGTCCTTCCTTCCCAGGGGGACCAGGAGGTCCTGGTCTGCCATGGGACGCTTTTACCTGTGCAGGCTGTATGTGAGCCAGGATATAGGGCAACTTTACTGTGAAGAGAGAGAATTGGGTTTGTTAGACTAGAAGGACTATGCTCAAAGAGATGGAAAGCCAGGACCAGGGCCCCAGCAAAGTTCAGGTATTGTCACAGATCACTTTTCCAGGGCCACCCCTTTGTTGTCCCCCTATAATCCGTGATTCTGCCTCCCTGATCCTCTCTAAATTATTTAAATCTCATTTTTCGGTAGCTTTAAATTTCTCCTAAATTTTATACTTTATCATAAACTTTTCTCTCATCCTCTGCTCCTTGTCCTCCAAGAATCTGAATTGTCCCTTCCCTCAGTTCTGCAGGTGGTGAGTCCCTGTTAAACTGGGACCATTGCTGCTCTGAAAAGGAGAACCTTTTCCTACTGCTTCTGTTACACATGGCTGGTCTCTCATCTGTAGGGAGAAAGCTCTTCTTGTTCTGGGCTGTGTCACACACGGAGTTAAAGCCTAATGTACCCATCTCTGGCTGTGAAGTCAGAAGCTGTAACTAAGCTCCCTGTAACAGCATATTCTGCAGTTCCAGGCAGGCACACATTGCCTGCCATTTCAGTCCTAAGACCCTGAACAGCTATGCTGGTTTTGGATGGGGTAGAGTCAATTTTCTTCATAGTGGCTGATATGGGGCTCTGTTTTGGATTTGTGTTGATAATACAGAGATGTTTTTGTTATTGCTGAGCAGGACTTCCACAGATCCAAGGCTTTTTCTGCTTTTTGTATGGCCATGCTGGGGATGAAGCTGGGGTGGAGGGGAGCTTGGGAAGAGCCACAGCCAGAACAGGTGACCCAAACTGACCAAAGGGATATTCCAGAGCATGTGACATCATGTTCATTATATTAAGTGGGGGGAACAAGGAGGAAGGAGGGACATTTGAAGTGATGGCGTTTGTCTTCCCAAGTCACCATTACCTGTGATGGGGTCCTGCTCTCCTGGAGATGGCTGAACACCTGCCTGCCCATGGCAAGCGGGGAATTAATTGGTCTCATTGTTTTGCTTCTGGGCACAGCTTTTGCTTTCCCTATTAAACTGTCTTTATCTCAACCCATGAGTTTTCCAGCCTTTACCCTTCAGATTCTCTCCCCAGTCCTGCTAGTAGGGGAGTGGGTGAGTGACTGTGTGGGGCATGGTTGCTGGCTGCGATTACACCATGACAACAACCTTGAGAGCTCATAGAACACATTCAGCATCACATGACATCCCCCAGAACATGGGGAGAAGAGTGTTCCATCTTCTCTTCATTAATTCTAAATCTTAAATGTTTTTAGACTGGCATGTATATTGAAGACTGAGTGTGTAAATAAAATCTGTGAAATAATCACTCCATTTACCTGTGACCTTTAGCATGGAAGAAAATGTCTGCAGCTGTGTGTCAGCTGCTTCAAGAGCTGTCTAAGAAGGACTACAGCTCTGCATCTCACTGTCAATGAGACCAGTAGTGGTCTGCAATTCACATACTTTGAGAGAAACAACAGCCCACATCTCCTCCGGCCCCTCTTCTTATACTGAGTATCAAAAGTCATAGGCAAAAATCAGGAACATTTCTTCTCCAGCTGGGACCTCAAAAAGCAAGTTTACGATCTACTCTGATTACTTTCTATGCTATTGCTGGGAACATTGAAGCTTGGGGAACTGTAAAACACATTTCCTTTTATACATCTTCCAAGCAAGCTTGCTGCGATACCACCTTCCTTAAGCAGGAGAGGTTTAGGTGCCAGCACAGCTATGGAAACCATCTTTCGAACTCTCAGATACATCTTCTGGTTTCCTGGTGCTGATTACTTACCATCTAGCTGCTTGGCTAACTCCTCTTGGATGAGTCTCCTCAGAATCTCTAGAGATGGGGGTTCTCCCTAAAGAGTCAGAATCACAGTGATGAGACAACATAATCACAGCCAAGGGATTAGACAGTGATTGGGCAAGGGAGAACAGTTTTAAACTAAAAGAGGAAAGATTTAGATTAGATGTTAGGAAGAAATTCTTTACTGTGAGGGTGGTGAGGCACTGGAATGGGTTGCCCAGAGAAACCGCAGATGTCCCACCCCTGGAAGTGTTCAAGGCAAGTTGGGTGGACTTTTGGAGCAACCTGATCTAGTGGGCGGCACCCCTGCCAATGGTGGGTGGGGGGTGGAAGTAGATGATCTTTAAGGTCCCTTCAANAGCACAGCTATGGAAACCATCTTTCGAACTCTCAGATACATCTTCTGGTTTCCTGGTGCTGATTACTTACCATCTAGCTGCTTGGCTAACTCCTCTTGGATGAGTCTCCTCAGAATCTCTAGAGATGGGGGTTCTCCCTAAAGAGTCAGAATCACAGTGATGAGACAACATAATCACAGCCAAGGGATTAGACAGTGATTGGGCAAGGGAGAACAGTTTTAAACTAAAAGAGGAAAGATTTAGATTAGATGTTAGGAAGAAATTCTTTACTGTGAGGGTGGTGAGGCACTGGAATGGGTTGCCCAGAGAAACCGCAGATGTCCCACCCCTGGAAGTGTTCAAGGCAAGTTGGGTGGACTTTTGGAGCAACCTGATCTAGTGGGCGGCACCCCTGCCAATGGTGGGTGGGGGGTGGAAGTAGATGATCATTAAGGTCCCTTCAGCCCAAAACACTCTGTGGTTCTGTGATGTGCGAACTAAACCCTCCCCAAAGGGCTCAGCATGCGCCATGTCATCACCCACAGAACACAGGGCAGAAGGGTCTGCCTAAAAGAGGAATGTAAAAACTCAAAACAATCACAGAACCAATTAGGCTGGAAAAGACCTCAGAGATCATAAAGTCCAGCCTTTGACTGACCACCACCATATCAAGTAAACCATGGCACTGAGAGCCACATCCAGTCTTTCCTTAAAGATCTCCAGTGCCAGTGACTCCACCACTGCCCTGGGCAGCCCATTCCAATATCTAATTCCTCTTTCTGTAACAAAATTCTTCCTAGTGTCCAACCTAAACCTCGCTGGCACAGCTTGAAACTATGTCCTCTCATCCTGTCACTTGTTGTCTGGGAGAAGACAGACCCCCATGTGCATAGATCCTCCACTTAGGCAGTTATAGAGACTGATAAAGTCTTCCCTGAGCCTCTGTTTCTCTGCATAGAACAACCCCAGCACCCTCAGTCTTCACAGAAGTTGTGCCCCAGACCTTTCACCATCTCTGTTCCATTCTCTGGAACCTCAGTGTCCTTCCTGAACTGAGGGGCCTAGAACTGCACACAGCACTTGAGGTGTGGCCTCCCCAGTGCCCAGCACAGAGGGACAATCACCACCCTGGTCCTGCTCGCCACACTGTTGTTGACACACAAAGACCAGGTTGCCACCGGCCCCCTTGCCCACCTGGGCACACACTGGCTCACGTTTGGCCGCTGTCAGCCAGCACCCCCAGGGCCTTTCCTGCTGGGAGCTTTCCAGCCACTCTGCCCCCAGCCCAGAGCACTGCAGGGCCTTGTTGGGACATGAGGGCAGGACCCAGGCCTTGCTCTTCTTGAACCTCATCCTGCTGGCCTCACACCATCGATCCAGCCTATCCACATTCCCCCCACAGAGCCTTCCTACCCTCCAGCATGTCAACACTCCCACCCACCTTGGTGTCATCACAAATTTACTACTGAGGGTACCCTTGATGCCCATGTCCACATCAGGTGGACAAATACCAAACAGGACTGGGCCCAGGGGACACTGCTGGTGACTGGGAGCCAACTCGATCAGGCACCATTCACCGCCGCTCTCTGGGCTTGGCCATCCCAACCCAGCAAAGAGTGCACCTGCACAAGCCCTGGGCTGACGATTTTTCCAGGACTCTGCCATGGGAGACGGTTGCAAAAGCATCCTCAATTTCCAGCCTGCTGGCAAACCACAGGCTCAATGGTTTAAGCAGGGAACTTGGTCTGAGGGCAATAGCTGCTGCACTGTTCCCATCTCCATCCTTGAGAAAATCTCCTTCCTGTGCAGTCATAGGACAAGTAGTAGAAATCACATCAGGAGACATTTCTGCCCTACTTGATCACAGTGGAGATCCCACGTCCTTTTTCAGCACGGCATGTTTCCTCGCAGAGAGATATACATGTGCCCCCAGGGTACTAATGCTGGGTATCTGGACTTGCTAAAAACACTCATATTGGATGCATCCCCTGCCAAAAGGCCTTATCTCAGGAAACAGAAGCCAGTTTATGCACATGATTCCTATTCTTTCAAACCAGTACAAGGTTTTGCCTGATTTCAAGCTGTTGAAGGGAGACAGGAGATGTGGCTGCCTGGCCTTGGCCCCCTACTCAGCCCCCAAGGCACAGTATCTTTCATCCCTTCTCTTAGTTCTTTTGTGATGCTGCTGTTGTACACCTGTAATAGCTGTAAAAACTCAAAGTAATGTGAGTAACAACACTGGATGATGCAAATAAAAAAATTATGAAAGCATTTTTGATAGGTGGAAGAATTTTTTGGATTGTGGCTTTCCAAGTAAATAATTTTTAAAAGTTTTTATGGTAACCGGGCTCTTGCCTTTGCAAAAACTCAAAAGAAAAAATGTAGAAACATTTAAACCATAAACCATTTCCAAGCAGCAAGATCAAATGTTTTCCTTTGTAAGTCAGAAAGTGAGGTATTCCACTTGAAATGCACTTTTCATTTTTGTGGCTAAAATTATTCTTTGCATTTCTGTCAGTTTTGGAAATATTTCTGGTCAACCTAAAGACTGCACTCTTTTCTGTATGAGCTGCTTGCAAAAGTGTTGCTTTTCCCACACAATTATTCTTTTAATGTACAAGGGTGCAGTTTGTGTCCTCTAAGTTTATAAAAATCTAGTGAGCTCTTCTGAATTAGAAGTTACTTTTCATTAAAAATGAGATTTTATTAAATAGCTAAGTGACATTTCAGTTTTAATCATTAACATTGCAGGTAAGTACACAGTTGATCTATCTGCTGCCTCCTTCCCAACACAAATTTTGCATGAGAAAAAGATGTATCTCTGGTTACAAAAGAAACAATTTTGTCATTAAGTACTAACTATTTGTGATGGCTCTTAGTGTATATCCCACTAAGTAAACATAATTGTGGAGCATACTTTAAAGGCTCACAAATTATCTTTTCAAGTTTTAACCTTACTAGTTACATTGTTTCTATAACCATCACTTGATTTCATCAAATCTCTGTATTGTTGAGACACACAAAGAAATGCTTTGTCTAAAATTTAGTCATCTTTTACATCAGAGATTATTCTCTGTTTATTCTCCTCTGAGATAATCTCAAACTCATCCTCAGGATGGGCACAGTGGCTCCACTGCTGCTGGTAGTTTTTCTCATTCTGCTACATATACCACCCTCAGGCATTCTCAGCAGTGAGAGTGTTTCCTAACAAGGGGAGGGGGGAAAGATGGAGAATATTAAACAAAAATAGTGTTTCATGAATTCTGATGAGCTGACTCCAGGATTTCCAGGAATAGAGCAGTGACCTTTCCACAGCTCAGCATTTTGTCTCCCATAATAACCAGAAGCAGACGAAGGTGTTAGTCCTCTCTATGAAGTGCTACACATTATTGCCCTTATAGAAAGGGTTTTTTCAGATTCCAGTGCCATGACCACCATCACAGGACCTGATTTAGGCATTTAGGGGTAAAAGATATCAGGAATTGGCCACGCTGTCTTTGGGTTTGGATTATTCAGCTTCCCTGAAGTGCAATTCAACATTCACACAGCCCTTCCCCAATCCCCATCCATGGAAGTGTCCAAGGCCAGGTTGGATGGAGCTTGGAGCAACCTGGTCTAGTGGAAGGTGTCCCAGCCCATGGCAAGGGGGTTGGAACTAAATGGCTATTAAGGTCCATTTCAACCCAAAAAATTCTGATTCCAAGATTCTCTGAGATGTGCTATAGCTCCCCCTTATGGGTATCAAGAGCTGAAAGCGCTGCCTCCCCATTATAATGCACTCCTGCTCTACTTTCTGTCAGCCTCAATGTATTCTGAGGCACTTTTCTGATTCCTGTGGCAACAAAATTACTGTACAAAGCCTTTCTCTGGAAATCTTACCCTTGGTCCTGGAAATCCGGGCTGTCCTGGAGGACCGGGAGGTCCAACTTGCCCGGTGTCTCCTGGAGGTCCATGGGGACCCATCAGTCCTGGATGGCCCTTATGACCAGGTATCCCGGGATCACCTGGAGGTCCCTTTTCTCCTTGAGGGCCTTTTTCGCCTTTGATGCCAGGCTCGCCCTAAGTGAAAAGAATGACATTACTACCACAAAGTAAGAGTCAAATTTCTGATTTCCAAACACAGAGAAACACTAACAGTTGAGCAGGCAAAGTTACTGAGTACAACATCTGGTGCACTACAAATGATCCACAAATTAGTACTGAGAATGATTAAAAAGAGAGCTGGGAGACTGGGAAGCACTGGCCATGCTTCACTTTTGAATGACCTCTGCCCCCAACCCCTAACTCAAAATAGCTCTATTTATTTCAACATAATGAAATAAGTAGCAATATTCTCCAACATACCCTCTCTCCTTTGGACCCAATTGCACCATGTTTCCCTGGTGTGCCCTGCAACAAAATAAAGGTAAACATAAAAGAATAATATATAATTACAGTAAACAATAAAACATATGCCTTTGTAATGATTCCTGTGACCCGAGGAAAATTTATTTCTGTGACAGTCCCACAGTTTCGTGAGAGCTCCCCACTTGATCCCAATTATCAGTTAAAAAAAAAAACCAACATGACAAGCAGGTTGAAGTGGGTGGTGATTCTCCCCCTCCATTCCACTTTGGTGGAACTCCACTTGGAGTGCTGTGTCCAGTTCTCGTGCCAGCAACATAAGAAGGACATGAACCTGTTGGAGCAAGTTCAGATGAGGCCACAAAGATGCTCAGAGGTCTGGAGCACCTCTGCTCTGTAGTCAGGCTGAGAGAGCTGGGGTTGTTCAGCCTGAAGAAAAGAAGGCTCTGGGGGTCCCTGAGAGCCCCTTCCAGTACTAAAAGGGGGGTTTATAAGAAAGATGGGGACAAACTATTTTGTCAGGCACTGTAGTGATAGGGTAAGAGGCAATGGCTTCACAATCAGAGAGGGTAGGATATTTGGTAGAAAGTTTTCACTATGAGGGTGGTGAGGCACTGGAACAGGTGTCCAGAAAAGTTGTGAATGCCCCATTTCTGGAATGGTTCAAGATCAGGTTGAATGGGGCTCTGAGCAACCTGCTCTGGTGTAAGGTGTCTCTGCCCCTGGCAGGGTGAGTGGAAATAGATGATATTTAAGATCCCTTCCAACCCAAACCATTCTATGAAAAAAAACCAACCCAATTTGTTGCAACCCTGGTAACACCCTTGATGGTTTTCTCCCATGACACCAGCCCTATATTGAAACAACTGGGAATTTAACTTACCTCTTTTCCAGGAGGACCATTCTCTCCTGGTTCTCCCTAAGACACACAGAAAGTGAATTTAGTATCTCACTGGAGGAGTTGGAAGAAGACTCCATCAAATAACCATAAGTCTTCCTTTCTGGTAACAACAAAAGTTTTCTTCTACACAGTAGCAGGTTTGCATGATTTATCCTTATCCTACTGCTATTGGTCATTCCTGCATAGACACATTCTACTCTTTGCAAAGCGTTTTTTAGTGAATTTGCACCCCATGTAAACACAAATAACAGGAAGTAATTTCTAACCAGCCAGCTGAGGACAGATATTTCAGTGAAAATGTGTTCTTGCTTTCAATACATTTTGTTCCTTTTTCTTCCCAATACTTCCCAAATCTTCATACACTTTATATGGTCTTGTTTAACTTAAGGAGCAGCAGCGTTATACCCATAAGAATCTAAAGATGCAAATTAAGTAAATTTTGTAACTAGAAGTACCATCTTGAATTACACCATCTGGAATAACACATACAGAGGCAGTGATAAAGGAATTGTAACCCCAAGTGCTCACCTGTTCTTTCAGAACTATATTAAATAATCTCAATTTGAATAAGCAACCTCTTAGATTTATTCTTATGTACATATTTAGATTATTTTCCCTCCATTTATAATGTGATAATTGGGCAATACAGTTTCCATTTTAGTATTTAAATGAAAAAAAAGTCCTAAACTGCAGATAAAACAAAATTAACATTAAACTTGTTATTACTGAAATTCTGTCCATTTCCCTATATCATGAATGGAAAAAATTAATCTTTCTGTTTGCAATCAACACACATGATCATATCTATAATGTGCATGCAGGTGGTATTTTCCCTGTAACCTGGAAGTAGAACATCTTCAGCTGTATTAGCATCCATGCACGTAGCCATGGGGAATGGAACTAATCACAGATGTGTGATCACATCAGCTCCAAATTAGGCTGCATTGGACTCACTCACTCACTCAAGTTTTCCTTAGGGCCACTTCAGTTTTAAATGGCCACCATGTTCGCTGCTTAAAATTAATTTTCCAGAGAAGTATTTATTTCTCCTCTTTTCATCCCAAAGCTCCCTTTCAAATTATAAAATAAAATAAAACATTAAAATATACAGAAGGGAAAAAGAAACATGCTGTAGAAGACTCAGCTCTGCTAGAGCCACACAAAAACCTTTTAAATATCATTTTTTGCCACAACAGATCTAGAAAAAGAAAATTACCTAACATTCAGTTTTTCCATCCGTCCAGTGGAATTTAACATCTTTTAGTCACCTTGAAAGGTCTGAAGATATTGAATTTTGAGGCTGTGATATTGTCATGTGTATAGCCATTATTTTAGATCACTCTGGGAGATATATGAATGCTTTAATTGCAATGTACCTCTGTTGCTGGCAACAAAGAAATTTCCCTCAGAACAGCAAATATCAGAAATACCTGTATTATTATCAGCGCTCACAATTTCCCTATTTAGTCCATCTAAGGTTCATGCAGAGGTATAGTCTGAGAATTTAAATACCCCATACCTGTATTAAGAAGACTATTGAACCATGTTCTTGCAGTCTAATTATCAGGGTTGACTGACAAGCTCCATACATGAGATTATAGTTTTTCATCCATATGAAAAATGCTTTTTTTTCAGCCCATTTTCCTTTGGAAGTAAAATTATATGGCTTCTCGATTTCTCAGATCTCCTGCTTATGTTTTTTTTTTTTTTTCCACCTAACTGAAGATGACTGTGTCCCATCTTCATCACTGTAACATTTAAAAAAAAGGTAAAGAGAGGATCTAATCCATCCCCAGACATACTCACAGGTGGTCCTCGGGGTCCTATAAATCCAGGGAGTCCTGGGCTGCCCGTTTCTCCTTTATTTCCTTTGGGACCCTTAGGACAGAAATGAGACAAACATGAGCAGCCCTTTCCCCACCACCTCTTTCCCAGAGCATTCATTTACAGATATACTAGAACTGGGAAATTTTACTTTAGCAGCAGGACTCCCAAAACTGACCAGGAAGAACAAAATATTTTAGAAAAGCAGGTTGCAGGCAGCATGGATGCATTATTAATAAGCTATGCAGGGTCTCTGGGAGAAGATTAGAAGGAAAAGACAATTATGGCAGGGGCAGAAGGTGTGTTCCATGGTTGTTGTGGTGTCACATGGTTCATCAGGGGGGTTGCGAGTGGAAATGCTGGGATGGGTGATGACAGTGAAACAGTGCAGGTGGTCATACTGCTCAAATCCGAGAACACAACCAACAGCTACAGAGCTTCTCCTTTGCCATTATTTAAAGGTTCAATTTATAAAATGTCTGTCTTTCACTTATCTCGTGTGATATTCTGCCAAATGCTCCCTTTTCCTTACAGATCAGGGCAGTTTAAATGACAGTTCATGATACAGAACCCTTTCACACACATTTCTTATGTGGTTTTAACTCTTATTTTAACCTCTGCTTTCACAATTTTGTCCCCTACTTTTTAGTTCAGAACATAGCCCTTTTTCTTCTTAGAGTAAAACTTGTGCAAAGTGAGGACCAATAAGCCTGACAGGCACAAAGCACATGGATTTGGGGTGTGCAACTTGCCCTGGAGACTTCAAGGGCTGGATTGTGTTGCTGTGTGTGGGCACATGAGCACTGTGAATTGTGATGGGCACTGTCAAACAGCAAATGCAAAAGGAGGAGGCTCCTTGCAGGTTTTACCTTGTGATCATAAGTCAAGAATGGTGAAGGTGGGGAAAAAAAAATCATCCTTATTGCCATGATAACCTTCCTCACTTCTCCTTTTTTTCAAAATAGAAATATAAAATATTGGCTTGTCACACGACACTGTGAAGGAAATTAGTGCATTTCAAAATAAATGGATTTATGTACAGCACAAGGAGATACTTCCCATAATAACCTTTGTGAAAAGGAGAGGATTCATTTTAATGACAGAGAAAGATAATGATGAGATGACTGCCTGTTCTGCTGACCAACACCGTCTCATTGTTTCCCCATCCTCATTCATCTGACTTTATCCTTTTTCAATCTCCTATGTTATTTTTGGACTCTAAATCCTCTGGAGCAAAGGCTGTTATGGTGCTGTTTGTGCAGGAAGCAGCCTGGTGAGTCCCTGGGTCACATCGTATAGGTACTGTGATAACACTATGATGATTAAAATAATAATCCCCACTTGGCATTCACCAGGCATCCCGAAGCCACAGTGACCTGATAAAGACCCAGAATGTAAAAAAGCAGTGATAGGTATTGGGAGCAGGGGAGGGTGTAACAAAAAGAAGAAAAGAAGTTTGAAAAGGCAAGAGCAATGATCCATGGGGCAAGAAACAATGGCAGCAGTCCCAGGAAGGTAAGAAGAGCTTATGTCAAGGACAAAAAACTGTAGCACTTATTTTTTGATGCAGACAGGCTGTAAGATGGCACCGCCTCTGTGCCATCTCCCCACACAGAAAGACTGTGTGTCTTCCCTGAGACATCCCCGCAGATGCTTGATCAGGGCACAAGTCCGGGGTGAGGCTGAGGTGGCTTTTTGACATTGCAAGGGTAACTAAGAGTGAAGTCTTTCTGCAACTTTTCACATTCCTCCTGCTCTGCCTTTGTTTCCCTATTAATCGAACGGTCCAGCAAGCTGTATTGTCTCCATGCGTGAATAGAAGGAAGAGCTCTGCATTGTAATAGATGCTACTGCACACAAAGGAATATTTGCATGGATTTTCTGAATTCTGGATGATTTTCAGCAGCAGAAAAGAGTAAAAAAAACCTAAAAACAACCAAACCACCAGCTCCTCACTGTCCTTCTTACAGCTCTTCATTTTCCAAGCTGTTCTTCCCCACAGGATGGCCTCAGGGGAGTTTCATTCTGCTTCCTGATCTTGGTTTACTGCCTGCTGTCTGTTCTTCCCCAAGTGCCTGTAAGGATTTTTCTGCTGCCACTATTCCTTGATGGCAGCCTGCCAGCTCCCTGAGGCCTTCTCCTTCCTTGTGACAACTCTCTGCTGGCTGCACGCTCTCTGCTTGGCAAAATTAAATCTACTGGTGAAGATGAGGCATGCCAGTCTTTTTTTTCCATGCTAGGCAATCAATCATTTCCATTTGCTGTGAACACTTAACTTTCACTGGGAAAAGTGATGACCCAGCTAGCATCTCAATTCCAGGAACATAGCCAAACCCCCTCTAAAGTCGTGGTCTGCCAGTGATTTTCAGATCACCCATCTTCAGACATGGAAACTTCAGGGATGGCAACCAGCTACACATAATCCACTCCACCTACAGTTAATCAGTCACCTCTCCTGGCTGCATGAGTTTCCCTTTGTGGTACTTACTGGGATACCTGCTGGGCCAGGTTCTCCTGCAGATCCAGGCAATCCATTCTTGCCCTGTGTCAAAAGGAAAAAAGGTTAGTGATGTAATGCAGGCTAAAACTAGAAATATCCAGCTGCACTTACACCAGAGTGATTTCTTTAGCGTTGTTCAGTCTCCACTCCTGATAGACTGTGAAGAGTATTATTTCCAATTGACCTCACACTTCTGCATCCCAGATTTCATGGCTGATCTCAGGACAAAAATTGAGATGTGGACCCAAATCCACAACCTGAGGAGGCCCAAACCAGCACTTCATCTCCTCCTTTCCTTGCCCTTGTCCTTATCATATGCAGCATCCTTCTGGATGGATGGGGACACCTGCTCTGTCTGCTGCAAGTCACCAGTGTTCAGACACGACTCTGTTTAATTATCTCAGACTTCCTCTTTTTTGGAGGATGGAGAGAAACACTTGTTGTAAAGTCTTGAGGTATTTGATACTTACCTGACAACAGATAACTCAGAATGAGCCAAATCTTCTTTTGAAAGGACCCATTTCTCATTGCTCCTTAACAAAGCAGTTGAGCTGATCATCTACAAAGTTTGGTGAGATGAAGTCCTACATTCTGCTCCTCTCAACTCACCATGCAACGTCTTTCCCTGCATTGGAGTTGGCTATAAAGACCAGCCCTTGTACGGTCAATATTCAAATTCATGCCTCACACTCCTTTTTAGATAAGAAACAAGAGGACAGACAAGGGAAACTGATACTTTGTCCCCATAACAAACCCCTAAGTATTTCCTCTCCAAAGAAGAATATGGCCTGGAGTTATGATAATTTCTATCTCTTCAATCTTTTCACTCACTGCTAGTGTTGTGCAGGGGCATGACATGATAGTGAGTGATGGCAGCAGTACAGGAATAATGAGATAAATGGTGAAGTAGACACAGGAGTTCTCCATATGTTCTTGCAGTGTAATCTAAACCCCAACCCTCCCAGCTTGGAAGGACCTGCTGCTCCAGCTCCTGGCATTGCTGGCTGAGTCAGCATTTTCACCTGACTATGGACCATGTTGTGGAATCTGTTTCACTACCAGATCCATCAAGAAGAACTCATTCATTGCAGCACATTAGAGATGTGCCCTGGTTCAGCAACAGAGACTTCGACTCAGATTTTATAATAATTAATTTCTAAGACAGAATTTTAAGCCCCATGAATTTAATAAAAGTAATTTTTGAGCTATCCCAAATGGCACTTTTTGAAATGTCAACTAGATTGCTATTTCTACACTGAAGTTGTAATACAATTGTACAGGTGAATAGTATCACAACCGGACCCCACATAACTCAGCCTGGGCACCCACAGTGATAATCTATCTTTGGAAACTGAGACCATGTGAGAAGTGAGTGAGATCCCAGAGGCAGGATTGAAATATGAGTATTTCTGACTCTGCAGTCCTGACAGAGTCCATTGAACTCTTCTTCCCACTGAGTCGGCAACCATCAGTCTGTTGTACTATTATGTCTTCATCAGTTTCTAAAAATATCATTCTTATTTGTCTTTCTGAAAGAAGGCAAAGTGTTTTAATCAAGCATCATCTGAATCGTCCTTAACTCTCTTCTTTCAAACCAGAGTTCTGGACTGCAGAACATTCCCACTACACCCAGTGTATGGATATCCCTTCCCTGGTAGGCCAGGCTGATGGGGCTCTGAGCAATCTGGTCTAACGGATAGCATCCCTTTCCATGGCAAGGGGTTAGAACTACATTATCTTTAAGGTTCCTTCCAATCCAAATCCTTCCTAATTGTGAACTATATTGTACCTCCAGAAATGGCTTGTCAGGAGAGAAAACTCACCGGCTGCCCTCGGAGTCCTCGAGGGCCTTGTGGTCCTATGGGACCAGGATCACCCTGAAAGGAAGAGAAGTATTCTGGTGAGTGAGAAAGATCTGACATGGAGGCAAATGAACAAACATTTAAAAATGTTCTTACTAAATTACACTGTTCACATATTAGGGGAAACAGTATTAAAGGACCCTCTCTGACCCCTTTCAGTTATTTATGAGGAAGATCAACCCATTGAATTTTAAACAGCTACCACTAAATGCAGCCTGATTACAGGCAGAAACCATTTCTATCAGGTTATTATCAGATTATCTTAAAGCTATATTTCTTAGGGACAGAGATCCTCTGCTATCTCTCAAGAATTGACAAGTCTGTTCTTCCTTCAGGGAGCCTTCAGAGCTGCTTCCATCTTTTCCAAGGGGTTCCTTTAGGTCTGCCTTACATTTTGCTTTGTAGGGTATCATTTACAACACACCAGCTTCCAGTGACAGGAAGGGGTGCCAATGAGAAGCCACTTCTCCAGTCCCACAGCAACAGCACATCAGCTGCTTGGAACATTGCTCAGCAGCCGTTGCAGGATCCCACGTCAGCTGTGCCCTCCCAGGGCTTTGTTTCATGGCTGCACTTGACACTAATCATGCCAGAGGAACTGCTTGTACCATCTTTCTTTCCTCTGAGCAGCAGCAACTTATTCCATAGGTATTTCACAGACTTCAGTGGTGTGACACACTCAGTCAGGCACAGCTGTGGCAGAGGCAGAATGACAGAGCCTGGCCCGATGGGACCTGCAGAGCAAAGCACTGCTCAGAGATGGGTGCCAGAAGGCAGGTCCACAGCTACCCAGCACAACCTGGGTTTCACACAATGTTGCTTTCTGTGCTCATCCAAAGATACATCTGACATTTTAGTGGCAGCAGCTTAGTAGTGACAAAGGCCCTCTAATTTTTTGTTTCTCCTAATGATCTTTGTACAAATCATTCCCTGCAGTAATTCACCCTTTATTGCAGTTTCTGCAGCTGTTTCAGGTCAGGGTCACTGTGAATTAAAATTTTCATTTGTCAGGGAGAACGAGATTCATTTCTGCTCAAAATGTTGTACTTACATCCTTCCCTGGTGGCCCTTCACGACCAACAGGACCTGCCACACCTGGCTCCCCCTGCAATTCAGCACAAAGGGAAAAGAGATCAGCTCAAGGTCAAATTCAGACCAGTATCCCCACTATAAGCAGTATGGGGTTTCTGCAAAGTGTGACTGACATCAGTGAAAACTTTTTTAAAGCCAGCAAGAGCCTTGTTCATCTTATATGACACGCAGCTTATAAAAATAACCCAGAAACATCTCCTGCACAAGGAGATGCACAAGGCAGTGCTCTGCTTTCCAGCAGATTATTTGCTACTGCTACTGCAGGCCCTGAAAACCACTGACACATTCATGATACACAAGCTATCATAATGAGGAAGAGATTAAGAACTCCAGCACTGGATTTTTCACATAAGACTCTGCAAGCAGAGAATTTTATTTCCCCATAAAAAAGCCAGAATTAGGCAGAAGAACATTCAGTTTTGTATTCCACCTCTTACACCAAGAAGCTCCAAACAGAGTGAAGAACAACTTTTCATGTAGGACTTGAGGTTTGGGTTTTATGATCCACAGGCATCTGTCAAAGGGACATTTCTATTCACACTTCTTTTAAGTTTTGTACTTGAATTTGTTTTGCACTTCTTCAGCATTTTTGGAGGAGAGCTAGTACTTTTCCAACAAGTGCAGTAGGGTTCCTCACCTTGTCAGTATTTTTGCCAGAAGGATGTGGTATGGAGGCATCCCCAAGGCTTCCTCACAAAGGACTATCTCAAAGGGAACACCAGAGGATTCAGCTCAAACAGCGGCCTCACCTTCCCCAGAATCAGAAGTTCAGCAGAGGGAATGAAGACAGCTGCTGTCAATTTTGTGCCATAGATGTGGCTCATGGAACCATAGTTGAAAACAGCCACACAAAACACTGTCATCATTTTTACCTACTGCCTCAGAAAGGGCAACTTCACACAACCTTTCTCCAAAGGATTGTGCATGAGGTACCTGTTACTTACCCGGGGACCTGGGGGACCTGTATCTCCTCTCTGTCCTTTGAAACCCTACACAAGGGAATGAAATCAATAATTATCCATCTCCCTGATGCATGAAAATCTAAGAAAACTCTAGCTCGAATGTTTATTTAATAACCTTTCCAATTATTTCAAAGGTTACTGGGGACTGGTCAGCATGGAGCAGCCATGTCCCAGGGAGAAATTAGGAAGGGCCACATCATAGGGAAAGCTTTCCATAGCTCCTCTGGCTGTAAAACCAAGGCTCTGGTCTGTGTATCCCTGGTGTGACCAGCCAATATAATATTTAACCCTAAATTTTACTGTCCCCACTCTTTCAGAGGACATGTAACAGAACACAAGGGCTACAGCTATGACTTCTGGTTGAGAGGTATCATGAGGTTATGTGTTTTTAACTTCTAGGTAAGGGACTTAATCTTCTCCAAGTTTGAAGGATTCAGAAACGTCTGTGTTCTACTTTATTGCTTATCTATGTATTTGTTTAGTCACAATGCCATGACTGGTTATATGTTCGCATCAGTAGAGAACTTCATCTGTCCAAGAAATGTTTCCTGACTACAGTACAGAAGATTGAGTGGATGGAACCCTTCTGGTTCACGTACCGGTAATCCTCTGGCACCCTCCCGGCCTGGGAGCCCTTGTTCTCCAGGCTTTCCCTGTGGGAAACAATAATGCTCATGTTAGAGAGAGCCCCAGCTCTGTCTCTCTGCTGTTGAAAACTTCCCACTCTTCTCCCTTAGGCATAACATCACTGAGCACAGTAAAACCCAGGGTTTCTCCGGTAGTGCTGGAGTCCGAGTTTTCAAGGAGAGCAGCAGTGACAGACATTCCCAAACACACCTTGACCTGCTCTGTCACCTGCACTCTGAGCTCCTGAGGTGTTTTACAGCTCTGGACTGGTGCACCTCTGCAGTGTCAGAGGGGTAATGCCCAGAGCTGCCCCAATACTTCATCAGCACACGCAAAATTAGCATTTGCACTTAGAAATTGGGTGGTTTGGTGCAAACACAAACTGTCTGCAGCTGCTGTGACAAGCACTCCTTGACTTAGTAGTTTTCCTGATGACTGGGAACTTGGCTCTTCCCAGAACCACTAAGTCCCATTTGACAAGTCATTGAGAGCGGCTGGCAATGCCTGATACTTGAAGTACATTCTTCATGTAACACACACAGTTGCAAGAAATAACATTCACTGCCAAATTTATTAACATTTCCTTTTAGCTGACAACTTCGTAGCTTAGCTTTTTTTCCCTCAGCAAATGCAAATATAGACTAAGTAGAGAAAATCAAATACAAACCCTCTAATTCTGGACAACAGACCTGTCTCAGAGCAATCCAGAAAAAAGCTTCTTTAAAGACGCCCCCTCTAAACTTTAAATGCCCCATAAACTTCTATCAAAAGGATGGAGCACTAGGTTTAATGGTACAAGACAACCTTCCTTCTTCTCGGTGTTTAAGGCAGCTGTAAAAGCGGAGTCACTAAGTTTTAGTGTATTTATGGTAGTTGTAAAAGTAAAAAAACCCAGTTTCTTTTCAAGATTGCTTGTGTGACATGCTTATAAATCGCTCAAGACAATACAGTCCTTCTGGTGTTAAAAACAGATGTGCAAACAGGCTCCTTTTCCCCCTAAGGAGTCCAGAGACAGGCAGCTCCAAAAACAACAACTGGATGCAGCTTCTGATTGCCTGAGCAAAACAGTTTTAAATTACATTACCGGCTCCCCCAGAGATCCTGGTTTGCCATCTTTGCCATCATTCCCAGCAATGCCCTGTTAAATGAAATACAAAACAGGGAAAAAGGAATCAATAAGGAAGATTTGTGGGGGTTTTGTCAGTATGAAAACTCTGCTCATCATGACATGCTTATGTTCACCTAAACCTCCAAAACCCTCCCTACTTCTACAGCTCTGTTGTAAACCTCTTCCTGCCACACCCCTGTAACAGCATAAACTGTTTCTCTTTCCAATAAGGCAATAATTCCCTTTCCAGCAAGGTGAGAACTCCAAAAATTTTCAATCAGGATTACAAAACCAGCTCTTATAAATCATTATAATGCCATTGTCTTCATTTATCTAGGCTACTTTACAGTACAATTTTCTCTGGCTCTCTCCTTATGACAGATTAAAAACCCCCCAAAAGGTTGTAATGATGCTGGATGATTTTTGCCTTTTTTTCTTCTGTATATTTGTAGCCTTCCCAGTACTCTTCCCTACCCTTTTCAGTACTATTACATCTTCTAGAAGAGTGGAGTCTATGCCCAAGGTGCACTTGAACTTGAGTACGTGCAAAGGAATCATTTTGACTGTGGATTCAGATAAAATCAATATCTCAGTCTCTGAATCCTTTTGCCCTTACACTGGAGTTACAAGTTGATTTTTGTGCTCTGTATAAGAGTGTTTCTTCCAATGAGGAGACAGGCAAGGAACAGACCTGATTCACATTGTTATTAACACTTTGCTTCAAAGTGATCAAATACAGCATCCACACTGTCCTGTACCAAGGATGTTGCATCAGCACGACAGACACTGTTACAGACCACACGAGGTTTTCAAAGCACTTCAGAAGCGTCACCTCTTTGTTTTACATACCTATGTGTGCCTGAGTAATTTAATGTACTGAATTAGAGGAAGCTTAATTGCACTCACTGGAAGTCCAGGTAGCCCAGGTGGGCCCTGTGGACCTGGGGGACCATCTTTGCCCTGAAAGAAAGAACAAGCACTGTGGGTCAAGCAAGCTCCTCAGATGTTTCTAACAGATGAAAATTTATCACACATAGATTCTGACAAGGGACAACTGTGAGAAGCTAGTCTTGTAGCCCATGTCACACAGTCTGTGAAGTTTCCTTTAACTCCTTGTAGTTTAGAATGGATGGTTCTCTTTTGACATAAAAAATTCAGTTTAATCTATGAGTTCATACAAATTGGCAATTTCTTTTTCTGAAGCTTAATTATATTTAATATTTCATCCTTAACTTCCTGGATGAAGGGTCCAGCCTGGAAGCAGATCTATATTTTACACCTTTTGAATTAGTAGTTACAAGAAGTGCCTTGCTCACTGTCCCAAGAAGTCCCCTTACTCCACAGGACTCGACAATATCATCCCAGGTCTTTCAGTGTCACAACCTTATCATCCATTAGAAATGGAATTTCAGCCAGCCAGTTCATCTTGTCTCTGGCTTCTCTTCCGAGAGTGCTCACTGATTTCATAACAGCCATCACAAGGACCATCACTGTTCGCTTATGAAGAAGTTCAGGTTGTGAAATGGATCTGAAAAAGGCACCTTGTCCCTTAGGAAACCTTGCTCTAAAAATTAATCACAGAACTACACAGTCCTAAACTGTTCCAACTCAACAGCATGCAGTCTTCAGGAAAGGTTCATTTTAAACTTTTCAAGCTGAAGTTAGCATCAATCAGATTACCTGTCTCTCCCAGGGTTTTCTGATGCATTACCATAAAGTAGCATCTGAAAACCCTTCAAATGAAACAGCAGTGGCAAAATTCTTCATGGGCTTCTCAAAGGTAATACCTATACCGGTATGTTTGGTGGTGTCAGGAAATGGTGTCAGGCCCCAGCATCTGGGCAGTCTGTGTTGTGACATCCTTCAACAGGTTGCTGGTTATATTTTGATAAACCCCAGACAGACTTCTAATATTAGCCTGAGGTCATGAATCATCTTAACATATTTAGTAATCCTTTTCTGGAGACTAAGAGATAGCAAGGACAGACAGACAAGAGGTACAAAAACTTCCATAGAGGTCCCATGGACTGGATTATCCTCTGGCTAATGTGGAGTTTCATTTAATGAGTTAAGAATAACAAAAAAAACCCAAACAAACCAAGAACAGAGTAAGTGGTTGTTGTGGAGGTTCTACTTGCAGGTGTAGAGGTGATGCAGGCTGACTATTTTGGGGAGCTTTCAAAGGACATTACATGGGTGCCAGCTCAGCTTTACTTTTCAGACCTAAACATAGGTGTAGCCATGGTGAAGCACAGATCTTAGAGCTTACTATGTCTCCTGGGTTTCCTGCTGGTCCTACTGGTCCTGGTGCCCCATCTGATCCCTAAACAAAATAAAGCAGAAACAACGTGAATGATTAATGCATTTTGTATGTTTGTCAACACATTCCCTACCACAACTGGCAACTCTGGAGTTTTCTTTAGTCACTCAGTTCAACATTCATTCCATTTCATCATTCATCACTGAAAAGCCTCAGCACTCAATCAATCAGCCTCCAAAGCCAGAAATAGTCAGATATTTGAGTTTGGTCTTGGCTCTTCCTTCTGAAAATAGGGGACAAATAGGAAAAAGCCAATCATGACAAAAATAGCTCTGAAGAACAGCAATTACGGGAGAACAGAAATTATGAAGCACACTCTGTGGCAGGCAAACTCCTGGAGCCACGAGTCAATGCAGACAGAGGGAAAAGTCAGCAAAAGCTGAAGAACAAAAGGGGAACATCACATTTTGCTCTGTTTTGACAGGATCAGTTTTACTTTGCGCATTTCCTTTGGCTGTGAGTCTGTTCAGAAGGTCTCATAGGACAATTTTAAGTGTTTTAATCCCACTGGTATATCTCTGTAGTTGTAGCAGTATTAGGTTAATAGAGACACAGCAAATGTGTTTGTTATTGACTTCTAAAATAATGCTCATGGGAGCTCAAATGACCCATGAAGCAAGTCCACATGTTGTCCCAGTAGCAAAGCATTCAGCATCCTTTAGGTACTGCTACCATCCAAATATGGAATTTTAATCTAACCCCCTTTTCTGGTATGTCCTGTCATTTACTCAGCGCAATGTGAATTCGGGCTGTGCTGATCCCCAGAACAGATGAAGGTGGCACACCCTGAGCACTGCAGAGCCAAACTGCGCTGTAAGCAGCAATATGAGCAGTGATGACTCTGGGCAATGAAAGATGGTTTGGACAGAAAAGTCCTTCACTCAGAAAAAAATCCCCAAACTTGAAGGATGAAAAGCAGAGATATCACCAGCAGGAGAGCTGAGTGATTTCAACCCTGATTCTGCATTGTTATCCCTTTTTAAATACAAAGAAGCAAAATTGTATTCATGGAGAGAGAACAACTAAGACTGAGGAAGACTGTAATGGAGAGAGAGATGTGTAAAAGGCCTTTTAATTCAAAAGCAACTCAGATGACATGAAAATTGGAGAAAATCCAGTCTCATAACACTGTGTGAAATTGAGAAGTAAAACGCTCTTAGATCTGCCAGTTCTCAACTAACAATTTATTCCACATACAGTAAAGCACCTATACATATACTAAACAGTCCCTATGGAAGAGTTCTCATCATCATCTTTGTGTTGTATAAAGAGAGCAACTGAAGCTTAGCAACAATTTACAGAATGAGTTGAAGCAATCAGTGGAAAGTGGCCAATGTATTAAATAGCAATTACCGTGAGTGGGGAACTCTATGGCACTCAGGGGATCATTAGGAACCCACCGGAAAATGCAAATTCAATGCACAGACAGATGGGAATGGTCCTTTCCACCACATGGAGCTTGCAACACCCATTATTAGTAAGAAAACTACGGACCATCTTAACAAGAGAGGAACTTACAGGTGGACCAGGGTTTCCAGGAGCCCCGGAGAAGCCAGGCATTCCAGGGTGGCCCTGCGGAATGAAAACAGAGACTTTCTTTATGCATTAGTCACATATCTACTTATATAAAAGTTAATTGGTGATTATTGTGAGGTAACATCAAAATGAGTCAATTCGCAAAGAGCTGGTTGCAAGGAATTAAATAACCATGGCTTTTTTAAGCGAAACCTCAGTTTTCAAAGCATGCCTTGCAGAAATGACACAGTTAAATTTCAGGTGTATTTTTTCCAATGTGTATTTTAGTTTATGCTAATGGAAGATGAGAGTAGATATTGTGGAATTGCATAAGACAGGAGGTCAGTCAGGAAACCAAACCTGTTTAAAATGTCCTAAAAATGTCATTGAAGAGGTGCTGATTGCACCTTAAACCAGTGGCTCAGCTCTTGGCAAAATTAACTATGAAAGTTGGCTCTAATTTAAATCATTCTCATCTTTCCTGTGGCATCTCAGTACCCCCTAAAAGAGGTCCTCCTTACATTCATCACCTAAGACAAATACAAACACTGGCTTTTTAAATCCAAAGGCACCTGAACTCCTGGATATCATTTAGGGATTATCCAAGGAAATGAGTAAGGGTTAGGTAAGGTAGAGGATTCAATGCATTCAATCCAGAGGTGAGGAAATAGATGGTAGTGGGAGGTTTTTATTGGAGATGAAGATGGAAGTGTGTGGATTTCTGTGGTTCCACTCTTTGGCATAGCCCATTTGTGGTTTGTCAGTGATGAAGAGCTCCCATCTTCCTGCTCCCACTCTGAGAAGGGAGTCCTTGTACAGACATCATAGGAGTTACAGATGAAGGAACAATCACAGTGACAGCACTGCTGGAAAGCGCACTCTGTTTTTACCTGTTCACCTTTTTCTCCTACTTCCCCAGTCATACCACGGTCTCCTTTAGCACCCTGGTAATAAAAAAGAGCCATTGAAAGTCAATGAGATTCATTGTTGTGACAGCTTTTTGACCTCTTTCATAAAGCACTTGGACATTCAAGAAATATACTCAAGAATCAGGACTGAACCTTCCTTGCCCTCCTCTTAAATCCTTCTCTAGGTTTTCACTACCAGCGCTGGAGCCAGGAATATATGTGGAAAATGGCCTTTGAGCAGACCCAGAATAGCTGGGTTTTAATGTTTTAGTCTCATAAGCATAAAGAAGAATTACTCATCCTTAAAAAGCAGGCAGGTTGTTAGGAATTTCACTAAATCACATCTTGATAAGGAATCATCTGGCCCAACAAAGGTGTCCACACCCTTCAGGGACAACAACAAGAAAGCCAGCATTTCTAAGGTGCAGCCAGAAAATTCGTGCCCAGAAAGTGCTCCCCTCTTTCTCTCTCTCTGTTTCTCTTTCTGTTCTAGAGACACAGGACCAAGACAACTAATTCAAATGCACACATCTGCATTACCAGTGAAAATTACTGAGGTGATGATGAACAAGGTGTGAACAATGCACAGAACAATAATGAATTGGAAATAATACACTGGTTTATTACATGGGATCTAGGAGACAAGGGGGAGAAAGATGGTTGCTATTTATTAACAAAAATAGCTCTAATTCGTATGGCCAGAAAGAATGAAGCTGCTCAAGCAAAGATCTGCAGTTCTGCTGCTCTCTTTCAGTGGGACATAATAGCTGGGATGGTGTTGGTAAGGACAATAAACCACGGAGTCAAAAGTGAGGAGAAATTTGGGGCTTCCGCTGCAAGGATCCTCCTAATGTGTGTAGAAAAGAGTCACAAAGACTGTTTTCTTCTTCCCAGAGGGCTTATAATACCTTCTTTTTGCATTTGTAAACTCTTTTTATTGAATTCAAGTTAGACTACTTATCAGTTACTTGATTTTACTTTATGCACATGTATAGTTTGAAATGTTTCCTGTTATTTCACCTAAACGTCCATTCTTGTTGCCTAAATCTCTGCTTTCTCATGGCATATAAGAAAGCAGCAGATGTGGTATGTCTCAGACTGTTTAGCATTTCTGCCAGTTATTGGCTTTATGGTTTACTAATTCTCTTGCAAATTTTACCCTGGAACATACTTTCATTTTGATCAACTCTGTGTTTACTTTTGAGATTGTGCTGCTCTCCCCATCACACTTTTAATTGCAAGATATGAAATTAATTCATGAAACTCTATTAACTTGTCCTGCCCTCTAACAAGTGCAAACACAATGTTAAAATATGAGCTATTTTAGACAGTCAGTAATGAAGGGATGTCTGGAGAAAACTGCGGCCCATCAGTAAATCACCTTATCTCTCCCTCCATTGAATTGTTTTGATTTATTTCATATTAGGCAGTTGTAAAGGTTTTAATTGTAGTCAGGCACTGGCATTGTGAGCAGACTGGTGACAGACCTCTTCATGGGAAATGCTTGAAATGTGACATTATTGGAATACTTTAGACAATGGAAGTTTTATGTTGGCCTATGTCCCTAGACCATGAGGCAGGAGCATATAGCTGAAACAAGGAATTCTTCCAATAACATGTTTCAGGAAATATTTGGAGTTTGTGGGTAAGACCACCATTGCAGATAGGGTAGCCCATGGTGCAGCCTTTATTTAAGTGGTTCCAGCATATAAGATTCAAAGAGGAGAGGAACAGGCACAGTGGCTACTGCTGAGGCTTTAATTTCTTCCTCACGTGATCTGAGTTGAAACTTACTCTCAAATCTTTATCATCATTAGAACAACAATGTAAAGAAATGCAACCTCAAGAATCAGGCCCTTTACACGTTTCTGGGTGTCTGTGAGTGAACAAAGGGATGATGGAAGACACTATTTAAGTGAAACAGTCCCTCATGCATGGGCAAGGCACCTTCCACTAAACAAAGTTGCTCAAAACCCCATCCAACTTAGCCTTTAACATTTCCAGGGATGGGGCATTCACAACTTCTTTGGGTAACCTGTTCCCAAAATAATTAGTGCAACTAACCAGTCACAAATAAGTTTCCATTAGACAGCTGTGGAAAACCAACCAACCTTTGGGCCATCGAGCCCAGGTGGGCCTGGAGGACCCCTGGGACCAGCAATCCCCTGCAACGCAGAAGAGGTAGAGGTAAACACTAGTTTAGTTCATTGACCCCACAGGCCTGTAGAAAAGATTCATCAGGTTGTTGATGAAAAATAAATAAAACCAAACTGTCTTATAAGAAACCATCAACTGTATTAACAGAAAAAACAAGGTTATGGCTGATCCAAGGCATGGTCACTTCCCCAGGTCTCTTACCGTTTTCCCATCCTGGCCATCTCTACCTGGTGGTCCCCGGAGACCTTTATCACCTTTGAAACCTGGGATTCCTGGCAGTCCTGGCGGGCCAGGAGGGCATTCACTGCACACATCCTGAGAGAGAACATGGAGAAACACATCAGCAAGAGGCTGCAGGCACTTGGCAGACCCTATACACACCCACTACAAGTGCAGCACCATGGTGCTGGTATATGTAAACCTTTTCCATTTTACCTCAGGATTTGGGTGAAATCGCCTTAAAGAATCACAATGAGGGCAGTGTGAAGCAGAGTGAGAGTCAGCAGCTGAGCTCACATGTGCTCCCATGGGATGTTTCCTATCAGTTCTAGGTCCTAAATGGTCATCCAGGATCAGGAAACCAAGGAAAAACTCCTGATAGGGAGGTCAGGGAGTCTATGAAGACCCCCAAGAAAAACACTGGTTTGAATCTACAAGACTACTGGAAAACTGTGTCTGCTTCAGTCTGAAAGAGCTGGGTAACTGCTTAGAGGGGAGATTTCTAGGGGAAAATCAGGTGTAGCACGTCAGAAAGTGTTCTGCAGCAGAAACTATTCAGCAGCCAGCATGGCCAAGGAGAACTCATCTGATGGAATTTGTGGACACCAAGTGAATGTCACAGTGTCCTGGCCAAATTTTATCAGGGAGAATCACAACTTCCCTCCTTCCAAACCTCTTTGAAGTACCATCTCAGCAGTCTTTACATTTCAGCTATTCTCAGGAAATGGAGTCCATATATGACATTTCCATTTCAAAGGCAGATTCCCTTCAGTAAAAGGGGAGGGAATCTGCCCCTAAGAGAGAGTAGCACAAAACAGATCGTCAGGTTCAGAGTCAGGAACTCCTTCTACAAGACCCAACTCTGCCAATGATCTGTTGCAAATCTGTGGGGTAAATGGTCTTTCTGAATCTCAGTCCCTACATCCGCATTTATCTACTTACAACGTAAGTGCTTGACAAATACCCATAACAGCAGAGCCCTAATTTCATCTGGGATTTCAAGGTGCTGCTTTCTGTACCAAGTGTGGAGTGAAAAAATACCAAGCAGAAAAAAAATGCATAAATGTGTTTAACCATAATATAAGCAAAGAAAAAAAATGAAAGAACATCAAAATGACATCCTGTACGCAAGAATGACTCTCTTGCTCTTGTCCAGATCAAAAATCCCAAACAATATGTTACAGTGAAACCTCCAGAGCAATATTGGGCACCACAAAACAAAGACAGCTCTTCAATGAAGAGTAATTTCACAGCAGCAATCTTCAAAGGGTCCTTTGGTTAATGTGGTTGGTAAAAGAAAGTAATTTTTTAGTTTATTTTAATCAATAAGAAAAGATTTCTTGCCAGGTCTCAAGACAGCTTAAAAACCTCACAACTCAGCCCATGTAAATCAGTAAAGATTTTCCAGTCAACACCTATCAAAGACTGACTAATTTCTCAGACAACTCTCTACACAGAGAGTAGAGGCAGACAGATTATCACTTTTGAAACACGAGTCCTTCTGGGGTTAATTACCTACATCCTTTTAGATTCACAATGCAAACTAAATTTGCACTCCCAGTTACCCAAATTTACTCCAGTCACTGTTGAAGGTGTATGTGAAAAAATCCAGCATTTTATTAAAATGGTTTCCATTTTCTGGTTTAGAAAATGCAACTTGATGATGTTTATTTCTCCTTGGGAATACATGCCTCAGAAAGAGCTCAGAAAGTCTCAGAGATGTTACAGAGAACTTTGTAGGTCATTTCACTGCTGGGGAAGGGATTTTGATCTCCAGTGTGAGCTCGTGTCCCAATACCAGTGCAAGCAGGAGACTTGCAAGTTTTGAGCTTTGAAAGAGTGTTTAAAGACACCTTTTGCACTTGAAGTTCAGACACTTTCCCATCACAGAGCATTAGTCAGGTCTGAATCAAGCAGAGACAAACTCCCGCCCTCATCAAAGGCTGATTACCTTTACTAGGAGATTTATGTCCTCTGGAGTGAGCAGGGGTGGAGAGCCCTGTGGAATAAGAAATTCATTATCTCAGGCAATTTTAAGAGCCATCAAGACTAAGAATTTTTCCTGAACATGCTCATGGATTCTCAGGTTTCCCTTGTCCTGCCTAGGACTCACTGGGCCAAACATGCACTTCCCACCCTCCATTACCAATGCACTTCATCACACTTGAGGTGAGTTCTTGCTGAGGGTACTGCACAGTGGTGCTAAGGAAGCGCCTTTAAAATTTTTGGTTTTTATTTACATGCAGAATATCCAGTTATTTTCATACTATTCCAAAGCTATCCCAGAAAAGCCATAACCCCTTACTGGGTTAAAACCACTAAGGTTTTCCCATTGCTCTGCTGAAAAAACAATAGTGGCAAAGCACCCAAATGCACTTCTGAGGTGAAGTGTAGAGGTGGAAACTGAGTTAAAAGGAAGATGTAATACAGAAGTGAAGTTACATACAGGTTTTCCAGGAGGTCCTCTTTCCCCTGGATTTCCAGGTACACCCTACAGACCAAGAAATAAAAAACAAAACTGTGATATTACCATAGAATAAGCCCCTGGCTCCTCCTGCACTCTGCCAACTGCTCTGGACTAGCACACATTTTACTTTCTGCTGCTGAGCAGCACTGCTCTTTGCATGAGACAAACAGAAAACTCCTCCAAATATCTGTATATTTAACATCCTAAAATTCATTTTCCTACCGTGTGACCTTGATAAATTCATTTGAGTCACACAGACACTGAAATTGCTTTAGCTTGTCTTCTGGTAATAGGAAATACTATGAACTGCAGTAGTGTGAAGGATGAAATGTTAAACTTCTGAAGGCATCTGTAACATGCAAAATCAGGATCTTGCTTTGCACAAACCTTGTAAACAGGTCCCTTGCACCTGAAATAACAGTGAGCCTTTTTCTTTGTTTGTTTGTGGTGGTGTAGTGGTATCAGTTTTCATGAGATGAAGGCAAACAAATCATCAGCATTCTCTGAATTTTAGGTCCTGATAGTCATGGTTTGGAAAAGGGACAACCTTGACCCCTCAGTGTGCATCTCTCATGTGTCATTAACAAGGAATTAGTTTGTTAAATACAAACAAAACCAAACCCATGTCTAAAGATTTTTGTAAAATCTTTTCATAAAGCAATGCTCACTTGGGAAACCAAATATTTTGATTTGGTGGTCACTGTCCAGATGGTGACAGAAATCTGCATTGTGAGGATGCTTGCAGTGGTGTTTTAAGATAGTCGGTGAGATTTCCCCAAACCATTCTCTGCTGAATTCTTGTATCCACCTGGTCCACCACCCTGTGTCATCACTCAATCAAATGCATGTTCTATTCATACTGAGAACCTTACAGAGCATACAAAATTCACCACATACAAAAGCTGTCCTACCTGATTATTTTTGTTTCTAAAGCAACAGTTTCCACTAACCGTCTAAAAGCATCTTATCTGTGCTCAGCTTTGTTGATTCTGCAGCAGGTCCCACCTGGGGTTTTCTCTGGGATGGTTCCAGATTTGTCACCCAGGACGTTCACAGGATCATGGAATGGTTTGGGTTGGAAGGGACCTTCAAGATTCTCTGGTTCAATCCGTCCTGCCTTGGGCAGGGACACCTTCCACTAGACCAGGTTTCTCAGAGCTCCATCCAACCTGGCCTTGAACAGTTCCAGGGATGGGGCATCCACAGCTTCTCTGAGCAACCTCTGCCAGTGTTCCATCACCATCACAGCAAAGAGCTTCTTCCATATATCTAATTTAAACCTACTCTATTCCAGTTTGAAGCCATTACCCCTTTTCCTGTCACTATATGCCCTTGTGTGGGGAGTAAAATGTTGAAAGTGGAAGATTTGGTGAGGAAAGAAAAAGAGTAGTTTTCACTCATGACCTTGCAGCTGGAGGATGCTAAGAATATTCAGTGCAGAAAATTTCATATGTTGTCTTTGCTTTGGGTTGTTCTCTGTCTTGAGAAGTAGAGGTTCTACAGAAGATATCAGAATGTTGCAAAAAGCTTAAAAGGCATTCTTCACAGGCTTGGGCCCCCCTGCTGGGAGGAGAGATAAGAAGCTTGGAGGTTATCCTGAGTACTTTTTGCCCCTGAAAAGGTGGAATAAGCTTGGCAGTGTATGTGTCCCAATTCTGCCTGTGTGGTAATGGAATAAATCTACTCTTTACACTTCAGCTAGGGATTTTGGCTCTCTTGGTTACCTACATACATTGAGTTCTCACACCTTGTCAAAAGTCCTTATCCATCTTTCTTGAAGGCTCCCTTCAGGTACTGGAAGGCCACAAATAGGTCTTCCTGAAGCCTTCTCTTTTCCAGGCTCAACAATCCAAATTCTCTCTGCCTTTGCTTGTGAGAGTTGCTCTATCCCTTCAATTTCCTTGGTGGCCTCCTCTGGTCTCGCTCCAACAGCTCCATGTTCTTCCTATGCTGGGGACCCCAGAGCTGGACACAGCACTGCAGGTGGCGTCTCACCAGAGCAGCACAGAGGGGCAGAATCCCCTCCCCTGACCTGCTGGCCACACTGGTTGTGATACAACTCAGGACTCGATTGGATTTTTGGGCTGCATCAACATCTGGATGCTGATCAAGGCACAAATAGTGACTTTCGACCAGTCTATGCTCAGCAGGGGCTACCTAGGAGACTCTTTGAGACTATCTAATATTCCTGTCTGGAAAGTTCCTTTAAAAATTGGTCAAATGCTTAGCCAGGAAGGGGCTCAGGTGCTCTTTCTGCAACCTTGTCCCAGGTTAGTCCATTGTCACCATCAGTTCATTGTATTATTTAAAAAGACAACAGATGGGGCTGAGGGGATTAATGACTGGAGTGTGCTGTGTGTCATGATACACCACTGTTATAGCTGTAGGGCAAACTTGAATTTCATCCTGGAGTCTCACTTAGTACTTAAATCCTGTATGTCTTGCTAGAGGAGAGAAAAAAAATGGGAAAATATATTGATTATCTTTTTCTATGGCCACATAAAATGCTTCTGAGTAAGCAAAAACCCTTCAACTACTTCAGCTTTCTAGGAGATGAAAATTAAACACAAACTGAAGTGGGCCTAAAGTGGAACTGAAGTAGTACTGAAGTCCATGGAAGAACTCATGTTTCCTGAGGAACTAAACCTTCTGCAGGTGAAAACAAAGAGAAGAAGTCTGAAGAAGATGGTTAGCTCACAATTCTCCCCAGATGTCCTTCTAAATATTTTAGTCATTTATAGTTTTGCTGCTTTCACAGAGCATTAAAGTGAATCCAGAGGATTGCCAAGTCCCTTCCCTTTCACAGATGCTAATTGTCAAGTCATGCTTTTGGCATCCTGTCCACTGTGGTTCTCAGCCGCTTCTGCAAGTGGGAAGAAGGATGGCTAAATAACAATTACACAGATCTTATATTCCCAGACCTACTTTGTTCAGGAAGACTCACACAGAACTTGCTTTAAAAAGTGTGATGCAAAGCAAAAACTTGAGCCATGAGAATAATCCTGGATCAGAAAGCAACACAGAAAAGACAGTTCAGAAATGTCTTTCATGCTGACTAGTAGCATAGCTATAAATATATGCTATAGAGCTCACTGACAGCCTTCTGCTTTGGGATCTGAAATATGAACATGGCACTAGCAGTGTAATTCGAGTATTTAAAGATCTGTCAAAAAAAGAATATAGGAAAGACTTAGTTACATGAAAAGACACACAAGAAGAGAGTGAATAAAATGGAAATCCTTGGAAAGGATGAAACACAGTTATCATATCCGCATGGTATCAGATTGTCTTGCGACAAAAAGGGATGGACCTATTTTCTTGCATGATGTTTGGTGCAGAGCTGGTGATGTCTCTAACACGGTGGAAATGAGACAGGAAAAGAGATTAAGCTCTATGCCACGGCTGACAAACCTGAAAAAAACACTGAATCCCCAGGAAAAGTTAAACAATTGGAAGGCACAAGACTGCAAACAGAGAATGCCCTTTGGAGAATGCTTCAGTGAGCCAAAATGAATAAACCAGATGTAGGATGATGGCACTTCAGCATGGTGCATTATCAGAGAACAGGCCAATGGAAGCAGAATCAAAAGCAGAGGAAATATTGTTGTTCTGTCGAGGCCTGGAGTTAGGAAAGGCAGGCAAAAAGGGACATGCTGCAAATATAGAACCACTGAATATCCTGAGCTGTAAGGGACCCACAAAAATCAAGTACAGCTCCTGGTCCTGCACAGGACAATCCCAAGAATCACATCATGTGCCTGAGAGCATTGTCCAAATGCTCCTTGAACTCTGTCAGTCTTGGTGCTGTGACCACTTGCTGGGGGATCCTGTTCCAATGCCTGTCCACTACCTGGATGAAGAACTTTCTCCTAATATCCAACCTAAACCTTCCCTCATGCAGCTTCAGATTGCTCAGAGCAGAATGAAAATGCTAGAATGAAGATATGGAAGTTAAAACTGCACCTGACAAGCTAATAGTGGAGGGAACTGGAAAATGAGAAAACCAGAAAATTCAGAAAAAAATAAATGAGTCTGACCAAAAAACTGCATGGCACTGAAAAGAAATGTTGCTAACACAATGTGAGAAAATGCACAGACCCATATAACAACCAGTGTTGGAAAGCTCATAAACTTTGAACACTTTCAGGAGCTTGCAGCCAAGAGTGGCTGGCACAAAGTAGAATATCCAATGAGAGGTACAGCACACCAGCACAGGCAAAAGATGTCAGTCATGAGGAGGTGTGATGCACAGTATCCAGAGCATCAGTCTGCAAAATCTGACACACAGGAATGGTCTTTAAATGGGAACTGATGGCAACTGTGCTGCTGATAATGCTGAAAAACAATGTTTAGCTTAGTTGGTTGGCAAATGGCGCTAATAACACAAAAGTTGTGGGTTTGATCCCCTCATGGCCCATTCACTTCAGGCTTGGACTCAATGGTCCTTGTGGGCCCCTTCCAACTCAGAATATTCTATGATTCTGTAACTAAGAAGAAATTAAATGCTGATGCAGTTTACAAGCAAAATCTATGATGGGGAAAATGATGCTCAAGTAAGGGATGCATGTGAAAATTCTCAACTTAAAGAAAGTCTCTAAGGAAACATAAGTGTACAAGGGAAGTGTAAAAGTCACACAGGCATATGGTGGGTATTACAAGACTGACAATTAAACTTGAAATGCAATAGCTTAAATGGGTTGTAAGTCACAGCAATAAAGAGACAATAGGAGGTATAATAAGTGTACTCTGGTTTGGGGTGTAAATACCCAAAGACAAACACAAAGGCTCCTTGGAACTGTCCTTCCAACTGCATGGAAAAATCAGCCTCAGAACAGAAAGCCCTGCTCTTCAAATCCAGTGGCAGTAATGTATGCATCCACAAAAGCTTTGCAATTATGAAAGCAAACGCAGGGGAAAGATTAACTTCCCGGTAATGCTGGAACTTAGTTACCATAAATAATTAACCTAATTAAAAAGTGATTAATTCAATGTTTATGTTAATTAAAATTATCATAATCAAAATACAGAAAGAGCCTATTAAACAGGTGCCCTCACTGCTAATAGTGGGATAAGAGGATGTCTCATTCAGATTGTTTCCTAATCTAAGGACACTAAATATACGTGTTGAACAGAAATATTTTATCTCCCAGCAGACAGTCACGGGAGAACAGACAATTCCCAAAACATATAGCATAAGGGTGGCTGGCCAGAGAGTGTCTGCTCCTTTAGGGGTATCTGGTCAAGGACCTTTTTGAATTCAACAACAGAAGATAAGGAAAAAGTCATAAATTAAAATGTCATGGAAAAAAACCTGACCAACAAAAAAAGATGGCAGTGATGGGAAGCAAACTTGGACATTCACACTAATTAATGAAGGCATATGGAAATATGAGGAGGTTAATTCCAGCAAGGTTACCTCATCCAGGACCTTGTACACTGGGAAATTAAGGGAAAAAAAGGAGAACATCAGAAACTAAATTTGCCAAGACACTGACCCAAGAAGAAGCAAATCTTGTCACTCACACTAATTGATGGGCTATCAAGGAACCATAGATTGCACTTCCTGAGAGATCAATCTGGATCTCGCAAGTGATAAGATTGTAAACTGGGGGACAATGAAATGGAAGGGCTGAGGGATTGATAGAGCTGGGGAGATGCATGAGAGGCTGTGTAAGGGAAAAGAGAGTAACAAACCGAGGGGTTAACAGAAAAGGGTAAAAAAGGGACTGGTCATGTGTAAAACAGAGGTGGTCAGTGCATTTGTTTGGCTGAGCCCTGCACCTGATCACCACGGCTTGTCCTGTCATCTTATAAACCTTTCCATAGAATCACGGAATGGTTTGGGTTGGAAGGGACCTTAAAGGTCATCTCATTCCAACTGCCTGCCATGGGCCAGGATACCTTCCACTGGACCAGGCAGCTCCAAGCCCCATCCAACCTGGCCTTGGACACTTCCAGGGATGGGGCATCCACAATTTCTCTGGGCATTCTGTACCAGGGCTTCATTTGTGCACAGTGAAGAGTTGCATCCTAATATTTAATTTAACTCTGTACCTACTAGGCAGGAGGGACCTGGTCTGCAGCAGCTGGAGGAGACAGCACTGCATATAACATCATTTAACATGTAGAAATACTTTTTTATAATTCCCAGACTAGGAGACTGGCCAACTTCTCTGACAGAAGGTACTTAGAGCTACACTATTTTAATGCTCGATACAGGAATACTGCCAGATTAAAATGTGATTTGGATTTGATTTTTTTTTTCCCAAAAGCAAGAGAAAGTAATTTTTGTAAGTGACTGAGGCCCTTAAAGCAGGCACAATATATAGTAGTTCTGTTATGGAAAAAATTAGTCATACTATTGGGAAGAAAAAGACCTAAAAAAAGCACTTTTCAGGTTTTAAGGATTGGAGCTTTAGTCTATCAGAAAAAACCCACAAATTTAAAGACAAGTAAATTTTGTAAATTGAAGAACACAGCATGTCCCACCTTTGTCGCATGCGAAGAGAATTTGTAGGGATTTATGGACATAATGAACTCTAGAGGACAAACAAATAACAAGGCTTTTGTTAAGAGGAACAGAACAAGGCCAACTGTACTGTAAACCTAGGCAAGTACTTTCAAAACCTAAATTTTAATACAACGAGGCACTTGTCTCAGGTTAGAGACAAATTTTCTAGGTGGAAA
>VZTX01001176.1:945717-959178 GCA_013400915.1 Pardalotus punctatus | reverse complement strand
GGGGGGGGTGGGGTGTGGGCCAGGTGGAGTTGCTCCGGTGGCTCCCTGGAGGATCCTTGCCTACTGTCCTCTGGGGCTTGTCGGGTGAGAAAGCAAGTCAAAGAAAACAAAATTCCAGAAAAGGAGATGATGAAGAAGCAACCCCAGGGGAAAAATCCAGCAGCAGCCACAGCAGCAGCAGCAAGGGAGAGAGAGAGCGTCCCTTCCTCCCCCTCACTCCTCAGCCAAGAAGCCTGGGGAAGAGTTTCAAAACAACTGTGCCCAGCAAAGCTGCTCCTGACTGCTGAAAATGTAGTTAAAGCTACAGGACCACATATCTGGGCATACACACAAACAATAAGGGATCCAGGATCATCATACCATCACCCCAAGTCCATAGAACTCTTGATATTAGACTGAGTAGCCAACAGATATTTCAAAAGGTGACCTTGAGCTATCCCAAAAAAATATGGCTCATGCTTTTAGGGGACTAGAAAAAATCTAGAATGTAAAAAACCTAATTTCATCACCTATGGGAGAGAATTCTGGCCAAAGCTATTGCAAAAGAAGTATTGATTCTTGCACCTCCCCAAATGCGATTGTAAATCTGATTTACATCATCAGGGAATGCAACTTACAGAAGGCACTTCCCCAAGCATCTGATGAGTTTGCAACTGGAAAAAATAATGCAGAGAGTAATTTAATGCATGCAAATGTGATTTAAAAGAATTCTTATGTCTCAGAAAAAAAATATGGGAATACATTTGCAAAGACCACAGCAAAGTACAAGACACTGAGGTAAGTCATTCAGGCAATTGACACTGCATGGCTTGGGAGTTGCATGCCAAATTCATATTAGCAATTCAAATTGGAACTTTCCTATCTAATGGTATCCTGTTTGAACACAGCAGAGAACAAAAATGGACATGGTTCAGAGGATACAGGAAGACTGCATTGGTATACAAGAGTGCAGAAGCAGAACAAAAAATTCCTTGTGCTAGTTAAATAAAGATAGAGATCAAGAAAATGCAAATGCATGAACTTGTTAAAATAGGTTATCCCTGCTGAAACAGCAAGGTGTGTTGGAATGTGCCCTGTACCTCCATTTACACCTCCTGAAACACAGGTAGAATGGCTTAACAGGTGATCAAACAATACAGAAAGGTCCTAAAAGACATATTGAGTGCAATTAAAGCAGTGAACGTAATGGAGAATGTGTTTCATAAGTAGCCTCTGGAACGATTGTGTTTGGGTTGATTTTCTGCAAGGAAAAGAAAAATGTAAAGACCTCAGTGCTGCAGTCTCCAAGAGCTGACCAGCCAATGCTGATCTGAGCAGAGCCAGAAAGAAACTCCAAAAAGCTGCCTTTGACACTTTCCTCAAACAGTACAGCTCTAATAAACACATCTATTCTGTCTCTCATTCAAAACCTCTAGACTAAAAATCTCAAACATCTGCAGGAAGGTGACAAGATCTAGGGACAGGCAGGAAGACACAATCAATCCCAAATCTCTGGCTGCTCAGGAACACAGGGTGATGGAGGCAAAGGACCATTTCAGCTCTCAGAGGCTGTGGAAGAATAGCCTGGCATAATCATTTGCCTTGTGACCGAGTATAGAATCATAGAATCTTAGAATGGTTTGGGTTGGAAGGAACCTTAAAGATCACCCAATTCCAGCCCCCTGCCTTGGGCAGGGACACCTTCCACTATCCCAGGTTGCTCAGAGCCCCATCCAACCTGTCCTTGAACACTTCCAGGGATGAGGCATCCACAGTCTCTCTGGGCAATAAGTAGGTGGGAAGAAAACTAGACCCTCTTTCCACAGGAAAGTATCCCCTTCAGGCCACCTGATGGATGCCAATAAAGCCACACTAGGGTTGAAAATCACTTGCTGCAGAGTTGGTGAGAACTAGTACCCATTTCAGACATGACAGCATCATGGAGCAGCACTAAGAAGAATAGGTATGGAAGGTCACTTCCCTCTCCTCACAGTGTTCTCTCAACAGGCAGAAATCCAAAGATCAAGGCCTTCAAAATCTTCAGAGCCTCCTTCACAGGACTCTTTTCCACATCACAGAGGAAAAAAATTCTCCTCTTTATGATGCAACACTGAAGCAGAACCAGGCAGAGAATGGGGCCAGCTTTCCAGCTGGGCGTCTGCCACGTTCCTCTCTACTCCTCAGTTCTATGACTCACACACTGAGACAGCAGGAGAACAATGTACCAAGAGGTTAAAATGTCCTTAAACATGCACAATAGCAGCAGCAAAATGAACACATAAAGAACTTTTTAACAGCTGTGGCCCTGTTCTAACAGAAACACTACAGGGTACTTATCTCAGTGGATTCTAAGAAGTTCCTAGACAGCCTAACCACCATCCCTTTCCAGTGTGGGATCTTTCCTCAGTGTATGCTGCCAAGTCCCTTCCCCAGTGTCATTTTAAAATGGCTCAGTAGCGATGTCCACCACTTTCCTTTTTCCAGCTATTTTCCCCTTTGACATCCTAAGTTGTAAGAGCTCCGCTTCTGCAAATCATCTCCCTTGGACAATCCTAGTAACACTCAGTGACTGCAGTTGATTATCAGCATAAATTTTAAAGGAAATTAGAGTCAAGCACTGAGAAATTTCTGGAGCACTTACACTTTTATTTTACTTACATCCTGGCCAGGAGGCCCCTGTGGTCCAGGGATACCAGGTACACCACGGAGACCCTGGTAGGGAGAGAACAGATAAACGTAGTAACGTGGGTAGAATTCATGAGGTGCTTCTTAGCTGAAGAGAACAAAACCCCTAACCCAGTAGTAATTGGTGGAAAAATTAACCAGCAGTTACACAACTGTGAGAGAGTTTAAGAAAAAATCTAATTACATCTCTCACTATCCTGGTGTCAGTCATTTCTGGGCCTCAAGGGACTTCATGGGCATCACTAAAGTCAAGCTTCACATATATTGATTGGAGAGGTAATAATGATTCTTTATAGGAGGCAGGTTTTTGAACAGGGAGAAAATATGATTGAGCACAGGGTAGCAGAGGAGAAAAGAAGGTCCATCTCAGTTCCAGGCTATCACACTAAGACTGGCTGTTGTGCTGGAAATTCATGCCCGTGTCTACTGAGACCATGACACACAGTTGCTTGTTCCACACCAATGGATTCCATCCCTGAAAAACTGAATGTTGAGGGACTAAAATGTGTTTGGTGAATACTGAAATCGGTAAGACTTAAGTAAGAAAAATACTTTAAAATGGTTTATTTTAAACCTTTGAGGCCTTGGCTATAAGGACTGCAGTGTGCCCTTGAATTATGAGCCTTGAAATAATTTTTTGAATGAAGGGTGAAATAAGTCACTCATTATTTCTCTTGTAGGACTATTGACACATAAGGAAAAGTTTCCACCAGGCCAAGACTCTTGATGAGCTCTTTCTCACAACTCGGTATAGCAGACAAGTACCTGGAAATACACAAAATAAGTTCCCTTTGGAGGGTCAGCCACCCTGTGACCAATCCTCGAGCAAAACCAAACCTATTGCACATGCCTTCATGAAATCACTGGTAGAAACACAATTAGTGCGGTTTTCCCCTCCCCATAGAATGTGGGTATAGCTAGAAAGACATACTGTACCGGTGACCCTTTGTCTCCTGGGGGTCCTGCAGGGCCCTGAGAACAGAAAAGACACAACAATCAAAATGTTTAAAATTCCCATCCCCCTCTGGCTGTCCAGGGTGGGTCCTGCAAGCATTCAGGCATTATTCTCTGCACTGGATTTTGTGGCTGCACTCATGAGTGTGGATGTGTGTGTCCTCCATGTGCCTGAGGGCAATCTGTGCTCAGCCTTGCTCCTGGCTGGGCCTGGAGACACGGAACCACAGCACCCTCACATCTCTCGGGCTGGGACAGGACAATTCCCCCAGGTCCGGAAGACCACTACATTCAGCTGCCTCTTACACAAGGGAAAACATCCCACGGGACCTCTGTGCTCTTTAATTTAGGTCAAAGCAGGGGGTTCAGCTGGCTTATGCATGCTGTTTGTTTGGGGATGCAACTTAAAACGTGCAACTGAGTGAGCTACTGGAAGGTACCCACTTCTATAGGAACACCACAGAAGTAATGCAGTGCCCATATCCACCATGGGCGAATCCATCTGGTGTTCCAAACACACCCAAAACTAGGCTTAAATAAATTTTCTCACACTATAACTCTTCTCCTTTTACCTTCTGTTTCAGGCATAGGAGCTCACTAATCCTCATACAGTCCTCCATGAAAGACACCCTAGTACTGTGCTAAAGAAATGGTTAAATGCAGAATTTAATTAATATCAATGAGGAAAGGCAGGGCAAGATTGAAACCTTTCTACTTATACTGTGCATCCATCCAACTTCAGCACAAACATGTGAATTCACCCCAATTCTCCAAGCTGTCCCCTCCTCTGTTGGGAATAACACCCTCTGCTAATGCTCAAGTTTATGGCTCAGTGGTATGTAAATTGTAAATCAATACTTGAGCAGATAAGGTAAAAAAAATATTCCTCATCTATATATACTTTTTGTGCAGGGAGCAAAACCTGAGAGGGGTTAAGGGCACAGGAGGAAACAGGGTGAGGATTCCAATTAAAAAGAGTTGCTGGCTCTCAGCTCCAAAGCTGAAGTATTATAAACACAATTTTGTCACATTGCTAAAAAGGGTAGAGGCTGACGCCTTTAATTCGGTGTGTAATATGCACTGAAGCAGCTCCACTGATTTTATTCTGCTTTTTTTTTTTTACTGTGGGATTCAGTCTTTGTGACAGTCTGCTAGATTCAAGGTTATACAGAGTTTTTTTTCCAATTCCAGTCTTTGCACTGGAGCTGAGGTTATGATTAATCTCCAGTGGAAAAAAACACCATAATAGTGGTTTGGGTTTTTTGCTTTTTGTGTTTTGTTTTTTTTGGGGTTTTTTTAAAGCATTTAGTAAAGCAGATTAAATAAATAAAACATATCATTTGAGAATAGTGTGGTGCGTAGGTGGCTACACATCCTGACAGTGGGCAAATAATGAAGACACAGAAAAAACCAATCTTCTGGTGTGAGACAAGAAATGTCTGCATTTGGAGTCAAGTTCTTAGTCATTTGTGCTTATGGAGATGAGGATACTAAATCCCCAATGAAGAACAACTTTGTCATCTTGTGTACATTAGGATGCAGACACGAACTCCTCTAGCCCTGGACTGAACCTAAAAAGCTGTAATTAAAAAGTATCCACAAGGTAGTGATTTTCAAACAAGCCAGATACTAATTTGTTAATTTTATTTTAATTTAATTAATGACTGAACATTGTGAAGTGCTTGAACACCACTGTTCCTTAGATAAATCATAACAAATGACACCCAGCAAACCTGCAGTCATTGGTAACCCTGTAAGGACCATAAAAGCCATGATACAGTCACAGTGTGAAACATGACTGACCCAGTCTTCTTTAACTCAGATAGAATTCAGCATGGTAAAAGCAAATATTAAGTGGAGATACACCTCAGAAAGCCAGATTTTTCAATCCATTACCCAGCAATACGACTTATCATTTCAAGGCAATTTCCTATACTAATTGGGACATTTATATCTAAACACAGCATTGATAACCAAACATTGACTGATTGGTACAGGATCATGGCATGTACAATGTATTGCAAAAGAATGCAAGGGCTCAGATGTCCTCTTGCAATTACAGCTAGAAATGGAGTCTGCTTCCTCCTAAACATATTTCATTAGCAATTCACTGCATGTCTGGAGGTCTCTGAGCAGGGCTACAGCCAGAGCACTCCCAAATGCCCCTCATCTCAAGAGGAGTTGTACATGACAAGCACTAGAGTGATCAAAGCCCAGCAAGAGGAAAATCCAAATTTTCCAGAGCAGACTCCCATATATACCTTGTGACCTACTGATATACAGGGGATGAAGGTAGAGCTGGATGAGGTTCAACCAACCAAATATTTGTGGGAAATTATGGAGATACTGTCCCTTTTGGAACACAGCAATTTCAGCAATCTGCTTTTGTATTTTCTTATCAGTGTGTCACTATGTCACTGACGTGGGCACGTGTATCACACTCATCCCTCCCAATAGGGGTTATTTAACAGCAAGGTTGTGTCTGTCCAGGAGACCAGAGCTGCTGGCTCAGTGCAGATCTCCAGTCACATCCACAGCCAGTGTGTCAGGATGATGCAGAAAATTCAGGAGTGACAGCCAGTGATATCTGTCAGCCCTATTTTTCCTCTGTTTCAACTAAAACTAAATGCATCCGGGGCCCCCACAGCAAAAATGTGACCTCTGAGCCCGGCAGCCTCTGGACTTGTCTGGAATCTGCATCTTCAGAAGGCAAAGTGTCCCACAGGCTCTCAGCAGAGCTGAGCATAGGCAGTGCATTCCCCAGATGGCAATGCCTGATTTTCCACCCTGTTACAGGTTGCAGCAGGACCTGCTACTTACAGGGGGTCCAGGCAGGCCGATTCCTGGCACACCTCTGTCTCCCGGCTGTCCAGGGAGGCCAGGAGCTCCCCTTTCACCCTGAAACAAAGGAAGGAGTTAAAGGCTTTGTGCACTGATGAGAAAATGAGCTGAAATGCAAGCAGGCTGCACACCAGAATGTCACAGTGGTTCACCTGGACCTCACCCTCTCACAGAGCAACGAACAGGTTGAGCTTGTGGCAGCATGGGGATATGGCACAGTTACTGTAACATCATGCCAAGAAAAGTGACCTTTTCCACCACACAATCCCCAGCCCACCTCTGTGGGCTCAGTGTGTGCCATATCCCATGAGTTGGAACACAACCTCTGCAAGTAGTTCCATTTATTTTAGTGCACAACATCGAATTTTCAGCTTTTCATAGAATCACCATGGTTGGAAGAGACCTTCAAGATCAATTAGTCCAACCATCAGCCCAGCACCACTTTAATCACCCCAGATCATAACCCCAAGAGCTACATCCATCTGTCACTTCCAGAGACAGTGGCTTCACCAGGGTATCAGGCACTTTCCTTGGCTTGGGGAGCACTAAGCAGCATAAACCACTTTTCTCTCTGTGTGTTTCTATGGTAGAAGGCTAAGGCACAAAAATTGCTGAATATAGATTATTTATCTGAGGAAGACAGGACTAGGGATGTTTTATTGCATCTTAATGTTCTCCTTTCCTTTACCAACATAGGCCTACTCACAGAAGTGTATGAAATTCTTTCAGTAAAAATTAAGTCAACACTTCTACCACTGTCTTGAATACTTGTCTACTTGAATACTACAAAAGGAGAGCCCTCCCTTCTAGAAAACAGGATTTTCAAAGTAAAACCTGAATAGCACAGAAAACAGCTTGACATTGTTCAATGTCCATTGCAGACAGAGGGCTAAGAAAGAATTCAGCTGTAATACTTTAATTTAACATCTGTTTTCTAGTTATAAGGAAAAATCAATAAGATTTTTATGGATTGCATTGCAGTTGTGAGATTTGGTCTCATGTTGGCAGTAGATTTATAACAGTGAATCTTATTTATGCTATTTATTATGACATTATTTCTAGCTATATAGAAGCACGATAGAAAAATTGTTACCTGTGGATTCTGCCCACTCAAATTTAAATCTGCACTATCTCCTACTTTTCCCCTTCCTTGCTTTCTTCTTAAACTAATCTTATACTACAAAGAAATAATACTGCAAGACCAGTGAGAAAAAATGTATTCTGATTAGTTCAAACACTCCACAGATCACTTATCAGTTATTTTATTCAAAAAGATAATTTCAATACAAAACCTTCAATAGAATTTTCCCACACACAATTAAGACTTTTACCATCTTCTGTTGATATTGAATAGAATACTTAATGAGATTTCTTTTAGTGGTTTTTTTCTTACTTTTATATTAATTCCCAGTCTATTAGTGTGTGTCTGTGTGGGTGTAGGTGTGTGTTCTGAGCTGTCAAAGATATATAGAACAGACTACAATGCATTTACACCAAATGCATCAAAATGAAAAATAAAAATCATAGCAGTTTGGTTATTTCAAAAATATGGGACCTAGATGTATTGGGTCTCATACTGTTGTAATCCCACTTCTATCATTTAGACAACCTGCTTCAACATCTGATTCTTCTCCAGCCCAGATCAAGACATGGTCATTTTGAATTGGAGAATTTCTGAAATGTCTGATTGAAGGTTTAAGCACAATTCAGATCCTCCCAGAATAAAAGATTTTTGCTGTTTTATTCCTTTCTTTCTTTTCTGTGTTCTTATAAGGGAATAAACATTACTTTCAGCCAAAGAAATTAGTGTCATCAACCTCTTCAACTAGCTAGCCTGTGCTCTAATAGAGGAAGGGAGACCAGGGCTACCTGGCTCCACTGGAAAACAATTCACATCCTCCTTGGAGAGAGGTGAAGGGAATGAGTGCTAGGGAAAAGTGCTCTTTGAGGCCTGACAGGTTGTCCTGAGAGAAGATCATCCCAGAGCCTTGCAGTGTCTCCCTGTCTGTGGATTAAAGGGTCCCAGTCACAGTTTCCCTGAAAAAGTTTGTACTTAGACCCCCGCCTGTGTTGAATTCTTATGGTGCTGACATGTGGAAAGTGAACACAGCTAATTCATATCTGAGTATTTGCATCTACAGAGACATTGGAGTAATAAAGAAAGGAGTCTCCTAGAAGGCTAGAACTGCATTTTTGAGTCACTCTATTTTCCAGTGGAAAATAGATCATGTTTGCACCATGTTCTTTTTTCCAGTTCAAGTGATTAAGAAGAGCAGTCCACAGTGAAGTCCATACTCACCTTATGTCCAAAGGGTCCTGGCAAGCCTGGGGGTCCTCTTTCTCCCTAAAGTGACAGAGCAAAACAAGAAAACAGTCACCACCCAGCCAAACACGAGCCTGGACTTAGATATAATCAAGGCAGCAATTCTCCCACCACCACTCCCCTGAGCTCACACCATCCTGGCAATATTTTACTGACAACATGTAGCTAAATAAAGCAATCTACTAATTGGTCTAGAATGAAATGCTTTTAGGGAACTCCCATCAAGCTAATAATTTTTGTACTAGTCACAAGGACAATGGCTACTCCTTCTGGAGGCCTCTGTTTTCAATATAATGCTCAGAAATACAACTTCAGTTTTCTCTGCCATTTTTTTAAATGCAGAGATAGGGTCTGGAGCATTTTGCACAGCCACACCTTTCATGGATTCAGGTAAATCCACACTCTCTTGCAGAAGTCATGCTCGTCTCTCTCATATTGGACTAGTCAAGCAAAAAGCTTTCAAGCTGTACTTACCCTTTCTCCATCTTTACCCTTCCCAGGCAAACCTGGCTCTCCAGCACGCCCTGGCTCACCAGGTGGCCCAGGTAAACCCACTTTTCCTTCTTTTCCAGAATCACCCTGTGGAAGACAATCCATCAGAATTCATTCGGCCATTATAGACAATTCCCATCTTAGGTCTTTCATTGGAACTGAAAGACATGGATTTTTCCTTGCTTTCCCATCTGGATTTCTTTTGGTATCATAGGAAACCTCTTTTATGGGAAGTCTTTTCCTTCAGTAATCTCAAGGCACTTGTAATTTCCATTAAGGAAAGTAAAAGGAGACTTCAAAATGTCTTGGGAACCAACTATGTGGGGCAGTGTGCTCTCTCCACAGAGCACACACCAACCTGATCTTATCAAAATTGGTTATCCCTGCTGTCCCACCAAGAAATGTTGGAATGTGCCCTGATCCCAACCTGATCTTTGCTTCCTGTAACCTTGCCCAAGTGACACCCACCAGCAGCAGTAGTAGCGGATGCATCTGGTTGTGATGGCTGCATTTGACTCACAGTGGGTTCAGGGGAGGCAGATAACAGCCCTACAGGCAAGGGCTGGCTTGGGCAATGCCCACCTAACTATGGTGCTGATCAACATCTACACAAATTTGGGAGAAATGAACATTTGTAGTCAGTATGAATATATGAGCCAACTTTCTTACCCCATAAACAGTGGACAACCCAGACCTTGCAGTGGGCTGCATGCCCAGATCTCCCCTTGAGCACAGATACCTCTCAAGGTTACCCCTCAAATTAACACCTAATCACATCAGATGCTCAGCAAACAAATTTGGAATAAATGCATTGAAACTTTGAAACATAAGTGATATATGGAAAGGATTGGTTGTACACATACAATGCCTCAGACAAAATATTGATCAAGTTTGGGACTAAGTCTGGATGCAGCCACACCTAAACTCCTCTCTGAGAAGGAGTTTAGAACTCAAAGAGATCCCTTCTGAACCTCATGACTCAATGGAAGGGTCCCCCTGACAGCTTTGTCTGACCCTGTCCTCTATGCAGTAAATAATCCAGTGTACCTGCATTGAATCTTGTTAAACCACTGTAGCATTTACCACTGAAATTTGTTAACTTGGTGTCTTGTATCAATAAAATATACTGTTGCTTCTTTCTTGTCAGTGGAGTGCATCACTCTATCTGCAGCACTGCATGAGAGAGCACTTGGTCCTCAAATGACCCTGAGGTTGAGCTCAGTAATTTGGAAGAAGATTTTATTGAAGGAGCTGGGATTCATTCCCTTTTAAGCCCAAAATATATGGATATATGGGGCCATGTTTCTGATTAATCATTCCTACTCCAGCAAACAAAGATCAGCATGCCGGGCACTGTGGGGTACATGACCAAATTACAACCCCCTGACCTCAGAAAGCTCATGAGAGGGGACATAAAGCCATTTTTTCTTTCAGCTTTGGATTTACAATGATGAATAGGAGCTTCTTAAAACACCAAATGCCTGCTCTTGTCCGGTAATGAGGACAGCAGAAGACCATAATTGTGTAACAGTGACCTCACTATATCCAGTTGTATCCCAGTGGTTTATTAGGTAAATTATAAAGTTGTAACTGGGTGAAAACCTTACAGCATATGTAACAGAGGAGTTCAGACAAGATGATCTCATGAACCCATGTGTCTTAACCATCCATGAACCCATGAAATAATTTCTCAGTTCAGACTGAAAAAGAAAAAAGGAAACAAATCCATCAAAGAACCAGCTCACCTTTTCCCCCTTTTCTCCTGCCTTTCCTGGGAGTCCAGGGCCTCCAGGCACACCCTGGAGAGAAAAGAATTTTAAAGCTTAAAAGTTTTTTTGTAGGCAGTATTGGATCCTAACCAAAGGGGCAGACCTGTGGGCGCAGTACAGTTTGTCTCAAGGATCAGTATCAGCTCTATATTTCCCAGTACAGAAAACCTGTAATCCAGAGAACACCACAGAAGAGCTGTGTCCTTAAAGAAGGAATTTCTTTCCCAATATAAAAAATAGCTGAACAGAAAACGCAGAAACTGAGCTACTACCAGATCTGTGCATTCTACTGTTTTTTTTAATTTTGTGAAATCCTCAGCAGCTCCTAATATATTACCAATGACCCCCAAATCATCACCTCTGTAGAAGAGAAGCCAAAAACATCCCAACATTGGGAAATATAGCAATGTTCATTTTTTCCTCAATTTCAGTTTTCAATCCTTTTAATATCTTGGCAGATCTCAAAGGCCTCCGTGTCAAAATACAGATGATTTAGAGCTCTAAATTAAATACTGTAACTTCCTAACTCACCAAAACACATTTTAGAATGGTACTCCATTTTCAGGTGTGAAATCATGTCTTGGCACCACTAAGATTGGATTGACCTCAGAATGGATGTGATAATTATTTTCCTTTCTGCACCAGTAAAAATTATTTCCAACAATATTAGCTTTTATAGGTAATATATCGGTATTACTGGTATAGAAATTTGCTTAATGGAATATGACATTGAAAAGTATCACCTTTCAGTTTGAAATTAAATCACTGCATTAATACAATCTAATCGAATGCATCTTAACAATTAGTAGAAAGGCAATTTAGGTTTTCTTGGGTTGCCCAAGTAATAAACCTTGATTCTAACAGTCCTGTGTTCTAAACCACTGTGCCTGCACACATTATATCCTGAGGTCTAAATCTTGTTTTTCATCTACTCCAGTCTAAGCCCAGAAAAAACCTAGGAACCAGAAAGAAAATTACCCTAGCAGAGCTGGGAGTAGAGTTAGTCCAAAGATGTTTTTTGGCAAATATGAAAAGTTTTATCATGCAAAACTTAATAATTGTGATGAACACCCCCTGGTAAGGGGGACACTACATTGATTTGAAGGCTCTTTAGGCTCAAATGCCCACACGCTTTCATAATAAAAGCGGGAGTTTACCATGCCATTTTTATATCAAGAATTCATGTTTACAAAAGGAGAGGACAAATGAAAACAAGGCAAAGAAAACAAAACCAAACAGACAATAAACATTGAATTTTTTCTCTTGAAGAGTTGGCAGCAAAAATTTGACAATTTGGTGAGGAATGAAGCAGTTCTGTTCCTCTCCTTGATAAAATGAATATGTGAAGATATTTCATGGATGCACCATTCCTAGGTGCCTCCAGATCTTTCAATTCAGCCATAAGAAACAAGTGTAATGAAACACAGCCTTTTGAACTTCTTAGTAGTCCCCATGGAAGGGAAAACTAAACACATTAAATAAAGAAATCAGGGCACAGATGGGAAAACAAATACACTGGTGTATACTTACCACATTTCCTGGCAAGCCTCTTGGACCTGGGGGCCCCACTGGTCCACTCACACCCTGTTTTAAGAAAATGAAGTGTGTATGTGTGTATGCATATATAAATCACATCTTGTATAACCATAGGAACAAGATGTTCCAAGTGAGATTGGATTTCATGTCAGACAAGGTGTTGTACAACAAGAAAGCAAAAAATAGCATATTTGTTTGAAACTTTTTAGTGTAAAGAATAATGAAACAATACAGAACAGATGAAGGCTCTCTTTGGGACCTTAAAGCTACCTTCTATCAAAATAAATCCTAAATCTAGCTCAGATTCAGAAAGAGAAGTCTGGGCCAGAAACATCAAAAGAACAGAGGAAAGTATGTTTATTTATCATAAAAAATCTGGGTCAACAAAATATGCTTTGTTGACAATTCTACCTTTCTCTGCTGTGGGGAACAAAACCTGAAAACATCCATTTGCACTAAACAGGTGAAATAGCCCAAACCATCCAGAGTGTACAGTTTTGAATTGTAGGTCTTTTTCCATTTGCAAGTGAAAGCTTTGTGGCATGAAAAAGCCCACGTGTGTCCCAAAAATTCCATGGGAGGCATTAGAGGACATATATTTGGGGATTTATGTCTCCACAGAGATGTATGTTTGGGGTTACCAGACTATATTTAGATGTTTCATAGAATCATAGATTTGAGTTGGAAGGGACCTTAAACATCATCTGGTTCCAAATCTTCTGTCAGACAGGGCCACCCTCCACTAGACCATTGTGCTCTGAGTAGCCTGTGCCACTGCTTCACCCCCTTCACAGTAAATAATTTCTTCCTAATATTAAACCAAACCTACTCTCAGTTTGAAGCCATTCTCCCTTGTCCTGTCACTCCATGCCCTTGTAGGAA
>VZTX01001176.1:835470-945244 GCA_013400915.1 Pardalotus punctatus | reverse complement strand
CCTCCAGATCTTTCAATTCAGCCATAAGAAACAAGTGTAATGAAACACAGCCTTTTGAACTTCTTAGTAGTCCCCATGGAAGGGAAAACTAAACACATTAAATAAAGAAATCAGGGCACAGATGGGAAAACAAATACACTGGTGTATACTTACCACATTTCCTGGCAAGCCTCTTGGACCTGGGGGCCCCACTGGTCCACTCACACCCTGTTTTAAGAAAATGAAGTGTGTATGTGTGTATGCATATATAAATCACATCTTGTATAACCATAGGAACAAGATGTTCCAAGTGAGATTGGATTTCATGTCAGACAAGGTGTTGTACAACAAGAAAGCAAAAAATAGCATATTTGTTTGAAACTTTTTAGTGTAAAGAATAATGAAACAATACAGAACAGATGAAGGCTCTCTTTGGGACCTTAAAGCTACCTTCTATCAAAATAAATCCTAAATCTAGCTCAGATTCAGAAAGAGAAGTCTGGGCCAGAAACATCAAAAGAACAGAGGAAAGTATGTTTATTTATCATAAAAAATCTGGGTCAACAAAATATGCTTTGTTGACAATTCTACCTTTCTCTGCTGTGGGGAACAAAACCTGAAAACATCCATTTGCACTAAACAGGTGAAATAGCCCAAACCATCCAGAGTGTACAGTTTTGAATTGTAGGTCTTTTTCCATTTGCAAGTGAAAGCTTTGTGGCATGAAAAAGCCCACGTGTGTCCCAAAAATTCCATGGGAGGCATTAGAGGACATATATTTGGGGATTTATGTCTCCACAGAGATGTATGTTTGGGGTTACCAGACTATATTTAGATGTTTCATAGAATCATAGATTTGAGTTGGAAGGGACCTTAAACATCATCTGGTTCCAAATCTTCTGTCAGACAGGGCCACCCTCCACTAGACCATTGTGCTCTGAGTAGCCTGTGCCACTGCTTCACCCCCTTCACGCCCAAAAATTCCATGGGAGGCATTAGAGGACATATACTTGGGGATTTATGTCTCCACAGAGATGTATGTTTGGGGTTACCAGGCTATATTTAGATGTTTCATAGAATCATAGATTTGACTTGGAAGGGACCTTAAACAGCATCTGGTTCCAAATCTGCTGTCAGACAGGGCCACCCTCCCCTAGACCCTTGTGCTCTGAGTAGCCTGTGCCACTGCTTCACCCCCTTCACGCCCAAAAATTCCATGGGAGGCATTAGAGGACATATACTTGGGGATTTATGTCTCCACAGAGATGTATGTTTGGGGTTACCAGGCTATATTTAGATGTTTCATAGAATCATAGATTTGACTTGGAAGGGACCTTAAACAGCATCTGGTTCCAAATCTGCTGTCAGACAGGGCCACCCTCCCCTAGACCCTTGTGCTCTGAGTAGCCTGTGCCACTGCTTCACCCCCTTCACGCCCAAAAATTCCATGGGAGGCATTAGAGGACATATACTTGGGGATTTATGTCTCCACAGAGATGTATGTTTGGGGTTACCAGGCTATATTTAGATGTTTCATAGAATCATAGATTTGACTTGGAAGGGACCTTAAACAGCATCTGGTTCCAAATCTGCTGTCAGACAGGGCCACCCTCCCCTAGACCCTTGTGCTCTGAGTAGCCTGTGCCACTGCTTCACCCCCTTCACGCCCAAAAATTCCATGGGAGGCATTAGAGGACATATACTTGGGGATTTATGTCTCCACAGAGATGTATGTTTGGGGTTACCAGGCTATATTTAGATGTTTCATAGAATCATAGATTTGACTTGGAAGGGACCTTAAACAGCATCTGGTTCCAAATCTGCTGTCAGACAGGGCCACCCTCCCCTAGACCCTTGTGCTCTGAGTAGCCTGTGCCACTGCTTCACCCCCTTCACGCCCAAAAATTCCATGGGAGGCATTAGAGGACATATACTTGGGGATTTATGTCTCCACAGAGATGTATGTTTGGGGTTACCAGGCTATATTTAGATGTTTCATAGAATCATAGATTTGACTTGGAAGGGACCTTAAACAGCATCTGGTTCCAAATCTGCTGTCAGACAGGGCCACCCTCCCCTAGACCCTTGTGCTCTGAGTAGCCTGTGCCACTGCTTCACCCCCTTCACGCCCAAAAATTCCATGGGAGGCATTAGAGGACATATACTTGGGGATTTATGTCTCCACAGAGATGTATGTTTGGGGTTACCAGGCTATATTTAGATGTTTCATAGAATCATAGATTTGACTTGGAAGGGACCTTAAACAGCATCTGGTTCCAAATCTGCTGTCAGACAGGGCCACCCTCCCCTAGACCCTTGTGCTCTGAGTAGCCTGTGCCACTGCTTCACCCCCTTCACGCCCAAAAATTCCATGGGAGGCATTAGAGGACATATACTTGGGGATTTATGTCTCCACAGAGATGTATGTTTGGGGTTACCAGGCTATATTTAGATGTTTCATAGAATCATAGATTTGACTTGGAAGGGACCTTAAACAGCATCTGGTTCCAAATCTGCTGTCAGACAGGGCCACCCTCCCCTAGACCCTTGTGCTCTGAGTAGCCTGTGCCACTGCTTCACCCCCTTCACGCCCAAAAATTCCATGGGAGGCATTAGAGGACATATACTTGGGGATTTATGTCTCCACAGAGATGTATGTTTGGGGTTACCAGGCTATATTTAGATGTTTCATAGAATCATAGATTTGACTTGGAAGGGACCTTAAACAGCATCTGGTTCCAAATCTTCTGTCAGACAGGCCCACCCGCCACTAGACCATTGTGCTCTGAGTAGCCTGTGCCACTGCTTCACCCCCTTCACAGTAAATAATTTCTTCCTAATATTAAACCAAACCTACTCTCAGTTTGAAGCCATTCTCCCTTGTCCTGTCACTCCATGCCCTTGTAGGAAGCGCTCCCCAGCTCTCTTGTAGGCACTGGAAGAGGCTCTAAGGTCTCCCTGGAGCCTTCTCTTCTCCAGCCTGAACAAACCCAATCCTCTCAGCCTTTCCTCATAGAAGAGGTTTAAAGGTTTCCTCATTTCTGTGTTATTTACAGTCACTGGTCTATGAGCCAATAGAAACACTTTGAGCAGCAGCAATTTGTAAAAGGTTGGCAAAGAAAAGAGAAGGGGCCTGCAAATACTTGCATTTCCATATAATTAACATCCTCTGTGAAAGCAGGTTATACAAAGACATAAAAACATTGTATAGGTTTGATGGAAGGGGGATGTTTTTTGCCTTCTTTTTCTTTTCCTCTCCAAAATACTGAGGGGTCCTTCAACCAAGAGTGAAAGACACCTGAAAATAGGCAGTTCAGGGTTTAGGGTCAAAGCACTTCTTAGGGGCAATGTCTAAGCACAAGTCCAAGAAGGAAAACCAGGAACACATGAGCGGAAGTAGAAATTTCAGTGCTGTAGGATGCATCATTTGGATTTCCTCTTCCCTTCTCCTAATTGCAGCCATCCCTTCTCTCAATCATTATTTCAAACAGTCCTTCAGTGTTTCTTCCTTCTCTGCTTGCAAAGAAAAGTCTGTGGCCTTTTATTCAGCCGCAAGGGGCTTATAAGCTCTCACAATAATAAAACAGGACTGGAATCCTTTGCTGCTCCTGAGCACACAGCCAGACAGCAGCAGCAGTCTCTACAGCAAATGCCTCAAAAATTGGGGTGGGATGAGTCTTCTGGATGAGCCGGTATTTAAAAAATAGCAGAATTAACAGTGAAGCCTAAAAGCAACCATGATCAAAACCCAATTCCTGCTGCTGCTGAGCAGAGAGCCCCCTGCTCCACCTGGCTGCCTGTGCTGGGCTGACATTGCAGCACAGTCACACTCATCCAGAAAAGGGTGTTTTGTTAGGCAGGGAGAGATTTGAGCAGGAAAATATGCACAGTCTTGAGCTGGGCTGAATGGGGCATTGACGTGTTTGGTGCAGATGGGCCTGTTTGCCCACAAACAGCCACTCTTCCAGCTGCAGATTAGCATGTGCCCTGTGCCCAAGCAGCCTGGGACTGCAAATCCACAAGATGTTGATGTCAGTGTCCTTTCAGATGTGTTATTGTCAGGGAAAAACGCTGCAAGGGAAGCAGTTACTCACAGTCTCTCCAGGGGCTCCAGCCTCTCCTCGGGCTCCTTTCTCCCCCTTTGCACCCTGTGCAGAAAGTGGGGAGAGATACCAGCTGATTAGACAAGGGAAAGGATTTTCTGACAGACAAAAAGGCTTCAAGATGCCTGGAAGTGTACTAGGCAATGCTTTTTGTTAGGCAATTCACGGAGGAGTTAATGGCTGAGGAAATAGCTCCTGGTTCTCTATGCAGCAAGAAAAGGAGCTATAAAAATAAAACCCTGAGACTTAAGAAGAATTACTAATGACTGATCAGCTCAGAGGCTGTTTGTCAGCACAGGATGCTGCAACTTGCAGATATTCATCTGGGTGAAACTCCCTCATATCCTCATGCCTACCAGCTGCTTCATTTCCAGCTGAACTTTGATGGTCTCCCTTCACAGAGGAAGATTCGCCTACAGTTCTAAATTTTTTTTGCGAGACCTGTGGCTTGATGGCAGCAGTACAGGATGCCCCCTTGAAGGACCATAAAGTGGGAAGAAGTCTCTCAGACAATACTGATCATGCTTACAGAGATACCATATTTCTGAGCTGATTTCCCTCCTGCTGTCCTGATGTCCAGCATAAGTAAATACCTCTACAGTAGTCCCTGAATTTAAAACAGTAAGAAATGGGCTGCTGGCACATACTGGAAGAATTATTTACAGTAATATAGACCTTGAGGGCACTCCTCTCTCTTCATGTCAAAGATTTTAATTCAAGGACCCTCTTACCTGTACTCCTGCAGCTCCTGGCACACCTTTTGCACCTGGGACCCCAGGTAATCCCTGCAAAACAGAGGGAGAGGTAAAGGAGCTCCTTCCACTGAGAGAAGTGTGATTTTTACAGAGGCTGTCACTGCACAGGAATCTGTCTCTTCTGGAAGCTCCATCCAGAACAAGACAGTCCAGAATACAAATGCAGTAGCCAACTGCACAATTTAGCTGGGCCACATCACTTCAAAATCCCTTAATAAAATCTGCACATAACTTACTGTGAGCCAAGCTCTGCCTAGCAAATCCCATAGTCCTCTTTCAGCTACTGAGGCTGAGAACTATAGAATGGGTGCTTAAATTCCTGTAGTCATGTAGCTTCCTCTACAGGCAGTACAAAAACAAGCACCACTCTGGCTATTTGTGATGAGAGAAGCATCCCAACTATGGAAGGAGAATGTCCCAACCTCTCCCTCCAAAACTGATCACTCTCATGTCCTCTCCTTGCTGAAGTTCAAAACCAGCTGAAGAAACATTTGGCTGTACTTACAGGTTCTCCACTCACTCCTCGATCTCCTTTGTCCCCTTTTGGTCCAGGCTCACCCTGATATAAAACAGTAAGACAAAGAGAGAAATAAAAGCTGTTTCCAGGGCTGGGACTCACATTAGTCCTGTTTAGTAAGAAGGCTCTTTCAAGCAATTATCAGTTTCTGACACAGAGTAGCTTCTTCAAAGGGCTTTGATGTCAATGAATCAAAACTAATATCCCACACTAAGACATGGAGATCCCTGTCTAGACTTCTTGGTCTGTTCTGATACTAATTGAGAAAATATTCAGCTTAAAAAGCAAATATTTTCCCCTCATAGAGAAAAGTAGCTAAAAATGTACCATCCCAAAATTTGATCAATTAATCTCTAACATAAGAAAAGGCCACATGACGTGACCAATAGCAAAATCACCAGTGTCACTGCACTACCTCCCTATAAGACCACAGACCTAATGTCATCCTACAATGATCCCATATAAAGATAGTTCCCTATTCCAGCTCTAAGAAAGAAATGTTCAATGCTCATCTTGAGCATTTCCAGAGGTGTGCACTATGCAGATAATCCTGACCTCTAGTTCTATTATCATCTCCATACATTCATGCAGCTTCCTCTCCCTCCTGCAATGTCAGTACATTTTTTCATGCACCACCATCACTGCCTAATAGGATTAATTTATTCCTGTTTTTCCTCCTTACAGTAAATTGAATATGCATTCAGACAGAAGTTCATCAGCTTTGTCCTGTGGTCTAGAGCAATAATCAATAAATCCGTATTTCTGCATTTTATAAACTTAAAAGGAAAGCACAGAATTATTGAACTAGCTGGAATAAACCAGGCACTACACAAATACTCACATTTGTACATTGTTATGAACATATGTATTCAAGCAACAGCAATCATTACTTATTCATTATTTACCATACCAAGTGTTTCAATTATGCAATCAAGGAAGAGTAAGAACATCAGTGATTTAAGCTACACACACAAGCAAGGAATAGTGATCAGCCAAAATGCAGAGCCAGACAAATCAGCTTGAATTTTATTTACGTCAGCTATTTGCCAATCATTTCTGCAACACCTGGGAATTCACAGTCCATTTTCAAATTATTCTCTAACAGACAAAATAAATGTAGCTGCATAAATATTAGTTATGCTTGTATTTATTATGCATTATGAATAAATATTATCACCTGTGATAAATAATGGGAGGAATTTTACTCTACAAGTAGCATCCCATTAGATCGACTTTTAACCAGGCAGTCCCTGATGCCATCTAGTGTCCTTCAGAAAGACACCAGGATCACCTGAAGTAGCTAAAGCAAAGGGTCTACTAAAGCTGCAAACCTGTATGTTTGTGCCTGAAAGGTGTTTTATGAAATGGTATTTCCAGTTCTGAACCTCTTCAGAGAGAATAACAAAGCACAGACATACCTTTGTAGGCAGGGATGGTGTTACTGAGTGGAAATAAGGATATGTATTACCAGGGAAAACAAAACTGCAAAGGGAAGAAGTAACTCAACAGGTAAAGGGAAGAAGTTTTTAATATTCTCCTTTCTCCCATGTTTTCCCTGATAGTTGATTTGCACAGTAGTGCAAATCTGACAGCCACAGACACGGGTAGAGGAAGCATTTCTTCATACAATGGTTTGGATAGGAAGAGATATTAAAATCATCACAATTCCAACCTCCCTGCCACTGGAAAGGATGCCACCCACTAGATCAGGTAGCTCAAAGTCCCATCCAACCTGGCCTTGAACACTTCCATGCATGGGGCACCCACAGCTTCTCTGGACAACCTGTGCCAGTGCCTCACCACCCTCACAGTAAAGAACTTCCAAATACCTGATTCAAACCTTCCCTCTGTCAGTTTAAAGCCATTTTGCCTTGTTCTGGCACTACATGCCCACGTCAAAACACCCTCTGCAGCTCTCTTTAGGTACTGAAGGGTGCTATAAGGTCTTCCTGGAGATTCTCTTTTCCAGGCTGAACAGCCCTAACTCTCTCAGCCTATCCTCACAGAAGAGTTGCTCCAGTCCTCTGATGACCTTTGTGGCCTCCTCTGGATTTGCTCCAAGAGGTCCAAGATGTCCTTGTTTTGGGGGCTCCAGAGCTGGAAGCAGCACTCCAGGAAGGGTCACACCAGAGCATAGGGATTGAATCACCTCCCTCAACCTGCTGGCCATTGCTGCAGCCCAGAGCACAACTGGCTTTTGTTAACCCAGCCCACCAGCAAATCTGCCTGTAAGTCCTTTCAAGTTTGCCAAAGCCATTCTCTCTGCTGAGGCTGCTAACACTGCCTGTTTGTGCTGCCCACTGGCAGCTGCTCTTAATCCGCTGCCACCCACGTCTTATCTGCAGCACAGAAATGACACGGTGACAGCCAACAGCTGCCACCAGCCTGGGCCAGAGGACTTACAGCGTCCCTGACATGCTCTCGGCAGTGTCCCTCTGCAGTCTCAATTATGCCTCAGTAATTCCTGCGCCACTTAAAGAAAAGTAAAAGCAGTGGGGGTTCAGCTGTGCCCGCCACAGTGGGAGACAGAAGGCAAAGGGAGGAGCCACCTCTTTTTTACTGCTTTTGCCTCTTTCCAGCCGTTATACCTGACCACCATTGTGGTTCTCTCACCCCCTCTCCAATAATATTTCATTAGTGTAACTGATTAGCCTAAATATATATGGAAAAGCTCCCTGGTACTATGCACCACACTCAACAGGAGGCAATGGAAGGATTGGTTTTTAGAAAATGCCTGACAACTGAGTGCACCCTGCTGGTCCTGCCACCTCTACAACATTAGCTATGAATTCTCCTAAGGCTTATCACCTCCTTCTGACACTTTAATTTGTACACCTGTAAATCAAAGGTAACTATTCTTAACTCCCCTTCTCCTCCCAAAGCTGGCAGTGCTATGTGCTGTGCTGTGGCAGGTGTCACCACAGTCATCTTGCACATGGAGAAATCCCAGCAAACTGAACAGCTGACACACTTCAAGCCTTTTATTCCTTACCGTCTTACAGCTCATTTACATGAGCAATGCACTCAAAGAGAAAGAAACAAATAACTCCTTCTGTGACTGTAGCATTCAAGTACCATGAGATGTCATTGTCCTGCATTGTTCTGCATTCTGTTTCTTTAGTGTGTGTGTATATATATACACATAAACTTTGAGCCAAGGGGAAAAGCAAACCAAAGAAATCTTGTCTCTATTTCCAGTACTACTGCACATCCTTATGTCTTTCCTCAGCCTCTAAAGAACTTGGCATATATGCTTTCCTTCTAATGAGACTCCTACAGCCTTCCTCTGCCATCCATAAAACCTCCTGATCCATTACAAACTTATCCACAGATCATGTTATGTCATTTATTTCCCACTAGGTGCTGCAAGTGGGAAATAAAACTTAAACTCAGTTTAAGAGGCTGGGATAGCACACAGCTGTGTCCCAGCCGCAGCTGGCTTGAATGCTGCTCTTACCAGCACAACTTTGAACTTCTCATTATAGCTGGTTACAGTAATGAGGATGCCCAGAACCAAACTCAATCTGAGTTCTTTACTGAAAACGTTTAGATAACACAGAAAACACTAAGGGCTGTATGTCTGTCAGATTCAAGAGGGGATAAGCCAGAAGCCATGTTTGTTAGAGATGTTACTTACAGGAATCCTGGGGTGTGGGGTGAAGAAGGCTGTCTGGAACAGAAACCAGTGTTAAAAACAGGATTTCCTCTTTTCCTTAAAATGTGATAGTTTACATATTCTCCTGTCATTACAGATTACACATTCTATATATCCACAAGTAGGTTTATTAAAGAACAGCTCATTGTAACATCTATATGTTTGGAAAGAAGCCCACAAATATCTCACATCTCCCAGAATATTTGAAATATGAACATAAACCCAAGACTATCCTGTGTGTCCTACCACAATGAAAAACCAATCAATCTTTATAGCAATTTTACTGCTAGCAATCTCCAGCTCACTTTTCCACTTGGAGACATCTTCTGTATTATTAAAATTCCTGACACCATCGTTGAGCTTGGTGTGTTCTCCCTCTGCTTTGTACCATATACATGACATCTCAACATTGTTTTCTTAGGGAATACTCTGCATTCCTCTGTAGTAATTCTGAAGGGCAAAAGTTTGTAGAAAGACATAATATCTTTTCTCAGAGCTGATAAAATTTTGAATAAAATAATAGTCCTTAATGACATGAACACATGTCAAAAACATCACCTACTTTTAACAGCTGGAACAGTGCTCTGGTCCCAGCCTAGATCAGTGTGAGGGAGCATGGCCAAGACATGATGTTATTCAATATCATCTTATGTCATTGTCAGCGGTGGGCAAAAGGGCTTCTCTCTCACTTCCAAGAAGGGTGGCAGAGCAATCACAGTGGATGGAGCAGTGGGATAACGCTTGTCCTGACTGGAGGGAGCATTTTGGGTGGCATGGCTGCAGTCAGGTCAAGCTCCACACTCTTTTGTACACTTTTGCTATTAAAATTTTTGCTGTTGCTGTTTGTTTTCTTATCTCATTGTTATTTCCAGCAAATTGCTCTTATCTCAACCCATGATCTTTGCCTTCTGTGCCCCCAGCTCTCCTCTTCAGCCACACATGGCAGGAAGAGGGGAGAAGGGGAAATGAGTGACCAGCTCTCCTGGGTCACATCTCCATGTCCAGTCATGTTTGTGAGCTGCCTTCTCTGCCTTTACTAACACAGATTCACCCTTGGTGTTGTGACTGGGTCATTCTTGTGTGATACAGGTGGACCCTTACTCTTGTGTATTGTCATTCAGTGGGTGCTTATTTCATCACCAGTGAACTTCATTGTAATTATACTCAAGCTTCCCCAAAGCAACTTTGCATCTTCAATTTGAAAACAATAAATGTATCTATTCTTGCTCTGTTTTTGCAAAGAGGTAGAGGAAAAGGCACAATCTCACAAAAAAAAAACAAAACAAAAAACCAAAAAACCGAATAAACCTTGATAATACTTCTCTGAAACAACAAGAATAAATAGGTCCTAAATTTTCTGCAGAAAAGTAAGAAACTTGAAAATGTTTGTTTCTGAGGAATTTATGTGGAAGAAATGTGATGGTGCCTTGAATATTGTTACAGCACCAAACACAATCTCACTTACTGTTCCAGGTAAGCCTGGGGGTCCAGGGGAACCCGTGTCACCCTGGAGAGAGGAGAAAAATGTAACCAATTACAGACACAGATTCCCAAATAAACCTTAACATTATCATTTGGAAGATGCAACATTACCAGATGAGATATAGCCAAACCCACCAGCTCAGTGACACTTCTGGATAGAACCTTTGCTGTCCTTGCTTTGTTGCATGCAGGATGATCACTTTGTTGTCTTCATCCTTCTATGATTTTATCATTGACCTGACTTCACAGGTCAATGAATTTCTAAAGTTGCCCCATACAGTTAAGGATGTGGAGTTTAATTTGCTTTTTAAAGTTGATCAAAAATTCTTGCTTGAAAAACAAATTTTAGCTGCACTTCTTTCATTGATGAAATAAACTCTATGTTTTTCATCAAATATTTAAGCTTCTAAATCCACTTCTCACCTAATTTTGAGTGAAAACAGTACTGTTTCTGGAGGATCTCCTGAGCATTATAGTCTGGATGTTGTAGCTGGCATTGACCTTCCTGGGGGCTGTGCTCTAAAAACATCAGTCCCCTGACACTTGAAAGCCAAGAACTACAAACAACACTTGTTAACTTCCCAGATACAGGAGATTTGGGTGTTTCATTGATGTCAGCTGACCTCCCACGAAAGAATTCCCACCTCCACAGTAAAAGTCACTGATAAATTGAGGAATGATGCATCCCAGGAAGAAAAAAACCCACATCCTGAATGCTACTGCCGCTGTAATGAGGGCAGTTTTTCACTATACACCCACAAGTCTCTGCAAGGTCAGTGCTTCTTCTTCACCTTCATGTTCACAAGGGTTGAATGGAAATTTTGGTGGACATTATCTTTTTCTACTTCTCTCAGTTTCACTAAAATTAATGGTGGTGTGATAGCAGAAGCCCATACTGTTCCTTAAATTATTGTTCTATCACACCACAGACAGGCACAGAAAACTTTTTAGATTTTAGTTCCAGACTCATTTATATCAGCCAGTTACAACACAAAGAAAATTTTCCTTGAATTAAAGACGTTGTCCTTAATTTCATCAGATTTCATTGCTCAACAAATTATTGTCTCCATCCCACACATAGCTATTTCTGCTGCTTCTCTGTAAAGTTCAGTTAAACGTCTTCCAAATTTTCTAATCTTCCTCAAACAGCCTCCTCTATCACTTGTCTCTGCCTCTCTGCCTGTTTTCCTCTCTTGTCTAAGGAAGATCAGGGTCATTTCATGACTTACCTTTTCTCCTCTTTCACCTTTCATTCCTGGGAAACCATCTCTTCCTTTTTCTCCCTAAAAGAAGGAAAAGCAAGAAATGTGCATATTTTAATTTGATTGCATCAGCCTCACTAAAATATGTTACACTTTCAGTTATCTTACCTATCTTCCAAGATGTACAGCAAGCAATTAAAAACGTAACATTTTGAAGATGGCTTCAAAAATCCACTACATTTTCAAACCCAATGAACATCAATTGAATTCACAGAAAGGAAAGCACCAATCCTAAAATAACTTGTTTTTAGAAGATCCTACTACCTGATGCAGTTATGAAAAAATAGATTTTTTTTTTCCAGTTGCAAAAGAGAGGGAGCAGAACAGCTGTTAAGACCCAAAATGGATATTTATATTATTGTTTATATGAGATATTTCTAAATCATCCATTCCCTGGCATCTATGTCTCTATTTTGCCCTGGTAACTTGGCCTTCTGAATGTGAAATGCTTAACAAAGATGATGCGATACTCCTCAAAGTATAGACACAAAGTATATTTATCCTGCATCCAATTTGGAGTTATCTTACCTACACTTCTATGATTTTATTTACAGAGCAAATCATGGAATCATAGAATGGTCTGGGTTGGAAGGGACCTTAAAGACGATTTAGTTCCAACCTCCTGCCATGGGCAGGGACAACTTCCTCTAGACCAGGTTGCTCAGAGCTCCAATCCAGCCCAGCCTCAAACATTTCCAAACAGAACATATTCTGTATCCTATGTTCTACAAGGCAGGTAATGGAGAAAACTTCATGGAAAAACCTCAGTTGTATTTTAGATCCCTCTTGATCACATTCAAGCATCTTGTCAGTTATCAGGATTACAGACCTCATTTACGTGACTAAATTTACTTTCATGCCCCTGATCCAAATATTGCCAGGTATGAAGACATCTCCAGAGTTCTGCAGCTACCCAGGGGAAGCTATAGACACAGGACTTGGGTGGAAGTCAGGCCAGCAGAAAATAACCCAGCCATTCTGAAGCCTTTTCCAGGGCTCAGTGACAAGGGGGATTAGTGATTTTTTTCTTCTTATCAAGAATTTTTAATGTTCTTAAATCAGGCAAGTGAATCTGAAAGTGAGTCCTAAAGTGCAGTCTAACCTCTAGAGTCCTAACCTTTTCTGCTGCCTCACAAGCAGGATGGCACAACTCTTCACATTTAGGATAGACACTGTTCATTAACACCTCTGTGTCAATTAGGAGCAGTCACCAGGCAGGGAATACTTTTTTGGGTGCTTGGTAACCTTGCTGGCTGCCAATCAGCTGCTCATCACAGCCATCACACCAAGAGAGAACATCTAGGGACGCTCAAGATAAATCCTCCTGAGGCTAAATGGCCAGAAAAAGATCAGTTTGTGGCTCAAAGTCACTCACCCGGTCTCCTTTTTCTCCACTCAATCCAGGTAAACCCCTAGGACCAGGAAAACCTGCTTCACCCTGAAAATAAGACAAAGAAGTATGTGAAACCTACAACACTGTAGGACAGACCCTGCCCGAGTTTTCTCATGGGATTGATTGTAGATGTAGTTTGCTGAGAAAGAATGAGATTAATTCAATTATAAAATAATTTCTTAGTTTTCTTAAATCATTACTTAAACCAGCAGTTAAGACTTCTCCTTTTTTGCCTGTTAACTGATGTCACAGAATTTAGGATATTTACTTAATGCTGCTCTGTAGCAGGACTAAGAAAGCAAATAAAAGCAGATAAAGAAATAAAATCTAACTTTTATTTTCATCTTTGATGATCTGGTATAGTCTGGAAATGCAAGAACTGTGCTGTATTAATCTGAACAGTACAAATGTCACCTGATGAACAGATCCAGAATTTTCTGAGTGAATTATTGCAGATTTGGATTTCTGTTTGAACATTACCTGTGAGTTTCTGCTCTATAATACTTGTTATCGGAGTAACTATGATCTCTGTGTCATGTGGTTTCTCCTAAATATATCAAGCACTCTCAAATTTAGTTCCCAGTTGACCCAGTTTGTCATTTGAAAATAACCGTGTGGTTTCCTAATTATAATTCTTTTCTATCTGAATTTATAGTGCAATATCACAAAGGGGATCAGTCACAGACAGGGCCCAAAATCACTAAGTCTTGTACAAATACTGAACTAAGAAAAGGTAATCCCTGTTCTAAAGAGATTTTCTTAAGTATAGGGAGAACCAAAAGATTATAATGGTAGAGGTGCAATGGGTCTGTAGACAAAATCAGGTGAGGAACAAGATGCTGTGGTAACTAAGGATGGTCAAGAACATGAGGGTGATGTTGGGAAAACTTTAATGTGACATTTGGTGACAGATGAAGTGGTGCTTTCTCAGAGCCACTGCAGGATCCTCGCTATCATGGAATCATAGAATGGTTTGGGTTGGAAGGGACCCTAAAGATCTTCTAGTTCCACTGCCCCCTTCCATGGACAGCAACACCCTCTCCTAGACCTGGCTGCTCAATGACACACCCAGTCTGGCCTTGAACACTTCCAGGGATGGAAATGACAATGAGACGCCAGAGATTCCTGAGATTCAGAGAACAGAGTACCTAACATTGAAGAAAAAGGAGAATTTGGAGGGAAAATAAAACCATGGCACAAATTTGGCCTCTGAAAAGGTCCTGAAGCAAAACATCAATGAGTTCCTATGAGTTCGCCAGAAAGATAATACAAAACACCAATGCTTGAGAATGCTTTTCATGAAGATATTTTTCCTCATATCCAACTGAAACTTTTCTGAGTGCAACTTGAGGCCACTTCCTCTCGTTCTGTCACTTCTTACCAGGGAGAAGGGACCAAGCCCCACCTGGCTATAACCTCCTTTGAGTTATTTGTAGAGAGATATGGCCCCCCTGATCCCCTTTTCCCCAGGATAAACAAACCCAGTTCCTTCATTCACTCCTCACAGGAAAGGGGTAGGTAGCAGCAGGCAGTCTGACCACAACACTATGACAAACAGGAAAACTGGTCATAAATTCCTAAAATGTAATAGTGATGGAGAGAGTGCTGCAGCTTGAGGAAAACTACTATTTAAGACTCCTCAGGGACAGCTTCTTCCCTTACTCCCTCCAAGTCCAGCTGGTGGTGTACATTCTACTTTATTGCCCACATTTATTCATGGGAGTGGAGGCAATGACCATCCTCCTATTTCATCTTTACAGCAGAAGAGTGAACTGAGACTGGTTGGAGTAAGAGAAGACTGTGGCTCTAAGACTTCTCCATAGCTGGCATAGACTCTGTACTCAAGTACAGTCTTGCATTTTTCCAAAGATACAAGACTCTGTCTTATACAGATTTCTCTTTCTACAGAATTTCATAGGTCAATTGAGAAGTTGACATGCAGATAACAATGTCAGCATCTATGGTTACTGGTCCTGACTGGTCTCTGGACCGGTGTGTGCTTTAGGAAATTGCAGAACATTGCTCCCATTCTTCCCTGGGCTCAGCAGTCTATTGCTGAAACCCAAATTCCAATATGAAAAGACTGAGATAACTGTGTAATCTGGGGTTATTTCCTAGCAAGAATTCACATCTCAGAAATGGCAGCATCACCCCTTGCCTCATGTAGTTACAAACAAGGTCCTCATCTTCCAGAAGCAGCACCTCGTGTTAACATGAGGTGTGAAGGAACATAAGCACTTATGCAGCTCTGCCTTCTTTTTCTTCCCTATCTGCCAGGAATAAGATGGCTGAATTTTCCAGGATACAACGAAAAGATGGATTTTGCTTATTTTGGAAAATATGCATTATTCAGGAATTTTTTCATTACTCAGTTAAATCATAAATCTCATCCACACATCTGTTGCATCTTCAATCACAGATGAGAATGACATGCACAGATCTTCATTGGCAAATGGCTTTTTATTGCATGTATTCACTTCATACTTCTTTGACAAGTAGGTCTTGCAGTTAAGACCTTTTTCCTGCTCACCTGCTCACCAGGTTGGCCACGGCTCCCTGGCTCACCCTGGAAAAACAAAAACAAATCTGTAACATTGACCCATTGGTAATAACATGTCCTTGTTAGCAAAATGTGGCCCCTACTGGTCCATGTTGTTCTGCCTACATCCCATAAGGCTCTGAACCTGCCTTTTTCATGGCTTGGGAATGCAGAGCACAGGGAGCCAATGCAAGGTCCAGGTTAGATGTCCCTGCACACTTGGGCTTGAGAGAGGAGCATCAAACAAGGGCTGGTATTTCAGAATACAATGAAAGTCAATGAGCCCCATCTGCTCATTGTCTCCAATGTCAGAGGAATTTTACTCCCCTGACTTTGGTATAAGCCTTTCCAAAATTACACTTTGGTTGACTTGTGGATACATCAGACTATGAAATAAAATCCCTTACCTTAGGGCCAGCTTTTCCAGGAAAGCCTTCCTCACCCTTTTCCCCTCGTTCTCCCTGTGGGGAACAAAAGAAGTCAAAACACAAACTCCTCGGGTGTTTGTGCAGCACATTTGCAGTCAATGGTGAGGAATATTTTAACTCTGCTCCTCAGGATCAGTCTGAGGGTGTAAATGGAGTCATGTGACAATATGCTTCCTAGATTGTTTTTCCATGCTAGTGCTGTTTGCAATCACATCTGCAGCAGTCTACTGCAGAATTTCTGGAACTACACAATCATTGTTACATTAAAGATGTCCATAGTGAATTATCTGAAAAACAATGTCCATTCAATTTATTCAAACTGTATGTGGTTAGAAAGTCAAAAAGTGTTTAAAAAAAATGTAAAATTTTGGGTCTGGGGCCTTGATCACTGGGTCCATTATGTAAATACTTTAACATTGATCTTCTAGTGTGGGTGGTGTCAGCATGGGCAGCAGAGGCTGCAGTGGCTGAAATGTGGCTACGTAGCTGGGAAGTGCAGTAAGTACTACACGGATGTGTGGATAAAATCCAAAGTTTATTTAACATCAGAAATATATTATGGGCTCCAAACTCCTCACCTTTATTCATCAATAAATGGGAGTTGGGGTCTCTGCTAGACCTGGGCTATCAGGAGCAAGAAAACCTCTGCCAATGCAATCCAAGGCAATAGATGGTTAAGAGCAGTTTTGCTTAATCCAATATAGCATCAGCATTCCTAAAGTCTACTTTGGCCTTCATAGCCTAAACATGCCACATTTATTTGACCCTTATTTGCATAGGAATGGCCAGCAGAACAGTGTCTCCTATCTCTGCATTGCCTATCTCCCTTCTCCCAGTGCAGAGACAACAGAGGAGACAACTCCCCAAGCCTTCATTTGGAGAAGCTTTCAAATGAGGCATAAGAAGTAGGAAATAATAAAGAACCAACTTTCTGCCTCACAGACCTAGAGAAGCCTCAGGGGGGTGGCATCTCTTCTTTCCAGCCCTTCAGGGAGGAAAGAAAGGAAAACACATGGAGCCTGCTACGCTCCTATGCTCTTCTTTGCGCCTTGGATACACACCTTGACTTGCCAGAATCACTGGATTTCCTGAATGATTGTTCACAATGACCAGCTGTGTTTTTCCTGCTTCCCTAGCTCGCTCACCCCAATGATCTGCTCAGGTGAGCAGCTTAATCCCAGGGTCTGTGGCGTCACTTGCCTTTTGACCTGGAAGCCCTGGAAGCCCGCTGAGTCCATCTTTGCCAGGCAGCCCCTAAACAAGAGGAAAAAATTAGCTATAAGTACCAGTTATTTAAATTGTTACCAGCAAACTCAGCATAAGTGTGCTCAGTTCATCCTTCTTGCCATTCACCTAAGTTTAAGAAAAGAAAAATCTCCTCATGCCCTCATTCATTTTGGTTTGTTTTTTTTTTTCCTACCGTGTCTCAAAATACACAATAATTCTCACACTGTACATATTTGCTGTGCCTTTTTTCCAATATCCCAGTTTCAGTGAATGACCACTGGATGTCAGCATTGTTACAAAGAAATTCCAGAATAGAGCTTTTATGCACTGCAGATCCTTAAATAATTTTTTGGTGTATCTTACTTACATTTTAACTTTTTGTCTCTAAGTCCCAATTAGCTTTACCTATAAAGATTTTTAACATCTATTTCTCCTTTTAAATATTGGTAATTTATTATACAGTACATAGACTCCTAAAATTAAATTCTGTAAGACATAGTGACAGAATGGTTCAGCAAGATAAGAATTAAAATTATTTCCTGTAATGCATTTAAAATGGTGAGAAAAAGTTTTCTTCCATTTTCCAAGTGTCAGTCAATTCCCAAACACTGCAGGATGTAGGTGGCAATTCTGTACTAAGTATTTAATAATTCAGCTTTTATGACTTAAGACCCGAGAGAAATTGCTATGTTCTGCTAAATCTGAGATTTTAATCATGAGTTATTTGGTCTGATTCAGGAAATTCCAGGTTTGGAAAAACAATATTGTGTCAAATGCAAAAGGAATTTTGAAAGGTATCATATCAAGACAATATCGTAATCCAATTCCGTAGGAATAGTGGGGCTGCATCTGGTAAAATTCTTACTCACAAAAGGTATCAGAGATTAATTTCTGAATTGAAAGTGACAGTATTGGAGCCCATGTTAAAACCTTGCATGCGGACAAGATGTGGGAAACAAAGCAGACTGGAGAATTAAACTATCTGAAGTAATGGAGAGCTTGGAGGTGAGGGAAGCTGTTTCTCAACACTTACAGCTGGTCCAGGTGGTCCAATTTTACCAGAAACTCCAATCTCTCCTGGCAGTCCCTGGGAAATGAAATCAGAAGAAAAAATAAATCAGTTTTTCTGGTCTTTGCAGGAACCTCACTGGGGATTGCTGCTTTCAACAGAAGTGCAGTTTTCCCTTCCACTGCAGTCAGGTCACTGCCATGGGGAGCACTGGAGACATTGAATTATCCCCAGGAAGCACCGATGTGGTTCCAAGGCTCTGCAGGGAGAAGCCATGCTCTACAACCAGCTGTGGCTTTGCAGTGAGAAAATATAAGAGAAAACACACATTGCCGGGGCCCTAACTCTGTTCCCTCTGAAAGCCATGACCTAAGATTTTCCCCAGCCATTTTTTCTTCTCCTTGATATAAAACAAAAACCCCCAAGCTTTCTTACCGGTGGTCCAGGCAGTCCTGGGGGTCCAGCAATGCCTGGGGGCCCTGGAGGTCCCTGCAAGAGAGGAATGAAAGCCAGTTTATCAAACACCCTGGTAGCGGCTGAAAGCCTCAGTTCCTTCCCTGCGTAATAGGGAATGGGCAAAAGCACTGAGCTTTATTTGCTCAACTTCTACCCAAAACATGCAAGATGTCAAACCAAGGGGCCATGAACATACGTAGAACAGAATCTTCTGCTTATGCCACTGCTGCCATTGCTACAAGGGAGCTTCATCCTCCATTCCAGTACAAGAGATGGAGGAGTTGAAGGCCATCAGCAATAACCTACAAAACAAAGCTTGACCAGTGGGATTCCTTGAAGTGTCCAGTCTAAGTTAACCTTGATTCATGTTGTTTCAAAATGAATAATTTACCTCTGCAAAACGGTTGCTGAGAGCAACTAATGAATGGAAGAGGCTTGTGGTTTGAGCTTGCTTTTTTTGGGAGAGTGGAGGTAAAAATATGAATCTAAGAGTATAGAGAAACGTTGCAGTGACTCAAGTGTTTAAAAAAAAAAATGTGCTACCATTTTGTTGCTTGACATCAACCTGGTAGGTAGTAAAAGATCCTCATGAACTCATAGGATGATGAACACATTCAATTGGAAATACCTTAACACTCTTCCTCATCTCCCTGCAACAACTGTTTCTCTTAGGGAAAATATTCTCTCAATAGCCAACTGATTTAAAGAAGGATTTATTTCTATACATTGAGCAAATTGTTAAATTTGGCTTCCTATGAGAAATTTGTTTCCAGCCTTGACAGATCTTAATATGTTGCTTGAGATAAAAAGGTGTTTGCTACTTTGAGTTTCCCCTGTAGACAAGACAGGATTTCTCCCATGCTCAGAATGAAGTATGTGTTCATGCATTTTTTGGATCAGGACCTGGGCAAACAGTTGAGAAATGGGTATATGACTGAGTTGAAATTTTACCCTGACTACCTCTTTCTGTCTTTCTAACATGACAACCTCAGTAATTTTCAGTTTTCAGCATAAGGGGAGTTCTGGTGTGATTGTACTTAAAAGCAACAAACAACTTCCCTACCCCACCCAAAACCTCTGTAAAGATTTGAAACTGAGCAACTAATACAAGACAGAAAATGGTCAGACAGCATTTTCCCTGTCACCATTCAATACTAAGGTGTTCTGAGTTATGGATCAATATTAGCATTTATGTTTAACAAAAAATATAGATGATGAGAAGGAAATGGTGTAAAAAAGTAAGGACAAGGAGATATTTGTGGCATGATTGGGCAGCGATGGCAGAAAAGTGATCTTGTAGAATACATTCCCTAATTCAGCCAGGAGCTAAGACAATCTCTCACCAATAGATGGGGCAAAGTGACCAGAAAAGGATCCCTCAGATTCATTTGCCTCCCATGGTCTGCTTTCATTGCAACTCAGAGCAGACATGGAGTTATCCTGTCAACAGCACTATACATGTAGCGTGCCTCAAACGTGAACACAGCTAAAACATCCCCTGAAAGATGTTCCTTCGGATGCACTGATGCTGATGATTTAATTCCTGAGGAATCCTGCAGCTGGGTCCTGCAGGTAAAGATCCTATACCCATCAGGAGACACTTGGTCAAGACCATCCTTCATTTAAAAAGGCTTCACCATCCAACAAAAAGACTCAGCAGTCCAAATTAGCCCAGTACAAGAGAAAATACCACACACAGACACAACTGTGTGCAGACACAGCTGGATGGAGCAGCCTCAGACACCAAGGACATGGAAATCCTGCTTGGCCCTACTCCACCTCTACATGGCATTGCTGAGAGGCCCTACAGAAGCTATGGGCTGCAAGACATGAAAAGTGGGAGGAGCTGGGAAAGAAGGCAAAACTTTAGAAAAACAACAAACTGATTCAAATTGGACTATACAAATTTACCTTTGCAGGCTTTCCTTGACAATTCCACTGGTTCCTTGCTAATAATTTAATTCTGTTCCCTCTCTGTCAATAAGTGAACTGTCCCCCACCATGAAACACACATCCTTCCTGGCCCTACAACAGGGAATTTCTATCAGGAGGTGAAAAACCCCAGTCAGGACCCAGCCTTGGCCCAAGAAATCCCAGGTATGTGAGTTACCCCACACAGTGACAGATTGACAGGAGTCAACCTAATCTAAAAGCAAAGTCTTACTCCAGCATCTGTCAGCAACCAGTGTAATCCCTAAAATGGGAAGTGCTACATCTTCCTAATCTCAACTCTTTCTCCCAGTAACACTTGATATTCTCACTATCCAAGAAAATTTCTAATTGTTCTCTTAAACCTCCCATATTCTAGACCACAATAACCTAATGCAACCATAGGTCCTAAAATGGAATCCCACTGATCCTTTTCCTAAATTGCTGCTAATAATTCCATTTCATTGTTCTCCAAGAGATAACTACCCAGGATATCATGCCCAAACTGGTTTACAGGTAGCCTCGCCATGTATTGCACTAACAAATGCTACACCCAGTAATGGGAAGCTCTTCTGATAAAATCTTCTCTGAGACGGACACAGAAAGAACAGTTTTATGGAATGGCCAACAGTATCTCTTGGAGATGCACAGGGTGCTGACAACCTGCTCCAGCTGACTGCACACACCAGTACATCTACTGTCCTGCTGGGTTTCCTGCTTTCTGCAGCCTGGCTACTGCAAGTGATGGGACAAAGTGAAATAAAATGGCAGAAATACATCATAAATGTCCTTTATAGAGCCCTTCCTTTTGCTGCTGTGCAGAGAAGTTCTGTTTCACTTGTATATCAATATCTCTTATTGTAGCCCTTCTCCTGAATTCTGAGTGTAATTCAAAGCAAGAAGTATTCTTTTTTAATGTTAGAATGCACCAAACTGACAGAATCTATTTGTGGTTTTAAAAACCCAACACCATAAAACCACAGCAGCAGGACTGTATGTAATGTTTACCCCAAAAATCTCATACCATCTGTTTCCTTTGCTTCCATTTTTAAGAGAATCCAGATTAAAGTACCTGATTTATACAACCACCTTTCTCAGAGCTTGTTTGATGAATTATACAGATGAGAGTCCCTATCCCAAATCCAGACAACAGTGTTGTCCTCTTAAAACTCTGAACCAGAAGAAAGTAATCACAGGAAGTATTTTTTTCTGGCTGGCAAACACTCTGATGTGTGCTTTGCACATGTTGAAGCAAAAACTGGTACATGGAAACTTGATTTTAAAACAGATCTACACAAATTCTCTTTGGAAAACAAATGCAAAACATGGATTTTTTCATTAAAATGTTTAGACCAGAACATTCTCAACTGTTGTTTTGAAACAGAAATATTTCAAATGTTCAGGAAAATCTAAAATCAAAATAGTGTGTAGAGGTGTGTGTCTGTTATGGGATGGGACATCTTTAAAAACATTGTGGGAGGTGGATTTTTTCAGGCTTGTGTTTAATTTAGTTCCATTCCTTAGACCATGTAATGCAGTTACAGTGTTCAGGAAAGAAATCTGTCTGTTCATACTGGAGGAATGGCTGTGTCTGTCCTCCAGAACCCACTAAAGGATGCTCTCCTCTTCCAATGTGTACCTTGCTTGAAGATGGGCTGGGAAAGGCAGAGATATTAAGATTTATGCTCTGCACACCCTAAGAAGGCTCCAAAAAGGAACAGAAATCTTTGTCTGAGACTCCATCTGTAAGCTGCTTGGCCTAAATCTCTTTTCCATGAAAGAAGGGATGACAAAATTGCATTCCACAATGAAAACTGAAGTCTGGTGGCTTTCCCAGATACATGAAGGCAAAGCCTGCACAGACATATTCTCTGTATTATTCCATGCCAATGTCTGGATTCTCTTACACTATCACAAAGGTTTAGATAAGCCCTTAACCCATATTGAAACAGGTTCTGGTCTGGGCTGTTAATGCAGTGCTCTATTTCCGTAAACAAGACAAAGGGACATGCAGGAGCATTCTGTCTGCTGCCACAATGACAGCAAAATGAGTAACTGAGGAGCTGACAGCCTTTTCCCTTCCACTCTCTGTTCTCGTCTCCACTTCAAAGACATTCCCCATGATTTCACCTCTCAGAAAGACCCCACAGACCCTTCCTGTTGGCTTTGTGCTGTCTTCCCTTTATTTACACACCTTTCCCATCAGAAATGAAGCTGTTGCAGCCAGTTCTGTGGAGCAGCCCAAAGGTCTCACTATGTCCCTTGCTACTCCAATGCTCCAATTCTCCTCCACTGCATCTGAGTGGATTCCAGGATCAGCTCCTCAAATCTGGTTTTCACTTCTCACCCCAGCCACTACAGTATCACCTGCACAAATACTGTGAATTCGAATTTAATAATCAGAGAATTGTTATGACTGGGAAAGACGTCAAAGATCCTCAAGTCCAATCATCAACCCAGGGCTGCCACATCTGCCACCAAACCACACCTCTAAGTGCCACATCTCTTAAATAGCTCCAGGGACAGTGATTCTACCACTTCCCTGGGTAGCCTGATCCAGTGCTTGACCACCCTTTCAGTAAAGAATTTTTTCCTTATAGCCAATCTAAAATGGAAATTATTATTGGCTTATTTTCTGTAATGCTGCATTAGACCACCGTGCTGCTCTCTACAAATCAATACAAAAGAGGACACATAAAAACAGCTGTTGCTGATGACACTAAAAACCAAAAGCCTGAAGAGCCAACAGATCTGGGCATTTGTCTACAATACATGTCTTATAGTCAGCATCAGTGACAGTGTCATAACTCATACACAGATCCAGTCTCCAGTCATTTCATCAGGTGGCATTGGAACAGGAGTACCAACATTAAATTAAAGTTCTGTCAACAAAAAATTCTCTGAACTGTCTTTGCAGCTCTTTAAAAGCACTGAATAAAGTTGACTTTGTACACAGCATTCTCTCTAGGAGAGTTTTCTGCTTCCAGTGAAAGGCAGTGTTTGTTTAATTTAATCACTTAGTGTAAGCTATGGACATGATCTCTTTTGTCTACAGAGGACGATTTATTTCCCTATGTGTTCACTCGGAGTTCCTTTACTGAGTCAGTGCAGCAAATGAGAAAAAAGAACTAAAAAAACCTCCTTTAATGTCTTTTGTTTCAGCAGTATGTGTAATCTGCACAGGTGAAGACTTTTAAATTTTTTTTAAAGGTATAGATCTTATTAAAGATAGCTCTGAGCAATATCTCCAATTCCAAGCAGCACTGGCAAAGTCTGAATTCAATCTGAGCTTTGCAGCTGGGGCCCACATCCTTTTCTTACATGCTGCAGTATTAACTTGCATTATAAAAAGGGCATTAAGGACGCTGTGCCTTTCAGAGGAGATCATTTATTTCCTGAATTGCTTAAGAAAAGCTGGGCTTGAGCTCACACCCTACAGACAAGTCTATACTAATTAAATCACTGCCAGCCTGGACCATAATAGGTACAGCTTGTACTGCTCTTCCTCTCAGGTCTTACACCACCAGCTTATCTAGCATAAGGCAAGCTTCAGTAACAGCCTAGAGGTATTGCAAGGCTGAGGTATGGCATTTTTGTCTAAATCTCAAGAGCTTTAACATGTTTTGCTGTCTCACAGGTGGTTAGCAAGTATCCACTCAGCTCAGGGAGCCTCGACAGCGGCTCAGTGGCCCATTTGTAGGTGCCTGCTTTGAGAGAGCTTCAGGTTCCACTGATGATATTAATCGGATCTTCATCAACAGGAGCAGGCACCTGCATCCTCATTCTTAATTCAAAAAGTGCTTGCATTTGGAGCTAAGCCCCAGCCCTGGTAATTCAGGGATACAGCTCAGAGTACATGAGCCAGCTATTTCAGCTGAAAGTTCTTTATAGAAATGCTCATTTTTCAGTCTGTATTTGAACATTCTACTGCAATAGAAGTTGGGCCCATGATTAAGGTTCCTGGACACTAAAATAGTACAAATAAATAGTAACAACATAAACGCATTATAAATTCAGGTGTCTGTCCTTGCTGCCAGAATATCATTCAAATACAGAGAGGAAAAAACAGCCAGAGTTTCTACTCCATGGCTTAATGATGCTGCAAGATGCACCACTTCTAAAGGTCACTGGAAGATAAAAGTTTGGTTTTGGGGGTGTTGACCAGACAACATGGAGCAAATAAGCACATGGACAGGTTCACCACCACAGATGATTTGGAAGGAAAAATAAATATTTACAAGTATTTTTTGTATTATAATTTTGTTTGAGTTGGTGTCTGCAAAGAAAAGACAAAACTAGGGCTACCCTATTGTCACAAAACATGCCCATACTAACAGTGAAGTTGCCTCCTAGATGCTGCTTCAGGGTCTGACACTTAAATTAGCTTTCAAATGGTCCTTGAGAGCTGGACTGAATCATCTCAACTGGATTCATCACTGGATCATTGAATCACAGAATATCCTGAGCTGAAAGGGACTCACAAGAGTAGCCCTTAAGAGAGTTCCCTTGCACAGCTGCCTGATCTGTGGCTTCTCAGTTGGACTGAGCATGGCAGCAACTAATTTTCTTGACAAAGCCCAATAAAAAGATTTTGAGAAGATCTTTCCTGTGACCTTCAACAACAACGAGCCTTCTAAAGCTCCTACATCCACTCCTTCCTTTTGTTCATACAGGTATCAAGGGGGGGAATCAGGTCAGAAAACAAAAGCAGACAAATTTAAAATGGCAGAGGCAAAGGAAACTCTTTTTGTGTCCTAATCTCATTTATGTACAGCCAGCTCAAATCACTTGGCCCTCAGCACCATGGGGACAGCACAGGAACAGTTGACATGGCTTCAATACATAGCTTGAATGAATATCCCTGTAACTACAGTATAAGGAAATCACTTTCCTTCTTAGGCATTTTTGGGGTATTGTGTAATAAAATTAAAAAAAAAAAAAAAGAAAAAAAGAAAAAAAGGAAAAAAAAGAGAACAGAAAAAAAAAGAAAAGAAAAAAGAAAATGCTGATAAAATGCTATAAAAATGTAATGCCACAAAAAGTGCTGTTAAGCTGAAAAGTAGTTTTGTCACAAAGTGAATGTAAGCATTTTCTTTAAAGAAAAATATGGAAATCTGCAGTAATATGTCCAGAACAGAGCGTCACTGCAGGAATAGGAACAATATTTTACCTTTCTTGCAGTTAGCTTGGAGGAAGAGTCAATTTAAGTATCCCTTGATGGGGCTAGCATTTTGTGCAGTTTTAATTAACATAAAATTTGCTAACTTTATTTAGGTTGTGCAAAAAGGAAAATTACTTAATCCTATGTCAGCAACTTTCTCTGACACATTTATAAAATTGCTAACACATGCATATATATGTTTAATTTGCAGAGAACTTGAGCTGACTAAGTGTGACATTGTTTGGATGGATAGTGCCAGGTATCTTAAAAATAGTGTACAGATAAAAATCTTCCTCCAAAATGAAGGAAAGAAATGCAAACAATAAAAAAAAAAAAATGAACCAACCTAAGAAAAATTTTTAAAAAGCCACAGCAAAAGCAGGGAGTTGGACTCAATGATCTAAGAGTTCAAGAAGCATTTGGACAATGCCCTCAGACATGTAAACGGATTCTTGGGATGTCCTGTGCAGGGTTAGGAGTTGGACTTTGATGATCCTTATGAATTCCTTCAAACTCAGAATATTCTATCATTCTAAAATCTTTTAAATCCATTAGAAATAGTGTCTTCATTCTTGCAAGCTGCAGCTGAAATACTTGCAAACTCAATACTGTACTGAAGGAAAATGTCTTAAAATATGTAAACCAGTATCAAGTGGTCTTTTGCAGGGCAAGGTTCCCAGCTGGACACAAGGGACTTCACCTGCACAGGGTCTCAAACCCTTGGATTGCCTCACTGACATCCCCTACAGACATGTGAACAGCTCATTACAAAAATCCTGCCCCACACACCACTTCTACATCATTTCTCCTGGTTACAAGAGCATAGATTGTCAGAGCAAATAAATGAGCAATCGGGATCTGCTGTCTAGCAGTGTGCTGCTTGTTGCAATACATCACCAACAGCTGTAGCGAGGGAGGTTCATCATTCTTCCCCAAACTTTACTAATTATTGAAACAGAATCCTAAAGCCAAAGTCCATCTTGTTAATTCATTATTGAAAGGGGAACAAATTATATGCTCGGTTTTATTCCAAGTGGTCAGCTCAATGTGAGGTTACACCTTTCCTGCTTGAGGACATACTCATGGATATTTTTCTTATTGCAAGGGTGACCCCACAAAGTGATTCAGGTCTGCTGAATTTGTCTGCAAAGATAACAAGAAACTAAGCCAGGGGCAAGTGTCAGTGTCATAATACAGGGCAGAATGGGCTGATCCAAGGAGGAGTTAAATCCTCTCTGATGATTCTTAACATAAACCCTACTATTTTCTCCTTACAATGTTATGGTGCAATTTGGAGCTCTAACTTCCCAAAAGCTTTAAAACAAAGGAGCTAAGGGGTCATTAACTCCAGACATCCCCCTTCCTCACAAAACACAAGTCAGTGACTTCCCTCTGGAATGATGCTGCTCTAAGCACAAACAACGGGCAAATCACATACAAAACAATTGTCCATGTTTGAAGATGCTGAAAAGCAGTGGAAGGTAAAAGTAATTGCTGTCAGACAGACAGACTTCTCTAGATCACAATAGAAATTATTTGGCTCTTAAAAGGAGAAACATTAACTTCAAATATGGTACAGAGGAGTAGATCCACATGCTGCACTATGGTTCCAAATCCCTTGTTCCACAAAAGTCTGTTTTTCCACATATTATAAGAGAATGAAGAAATCATTGCTTACCTGAGGGCCAATCAGACCATTAATTCCTGGGAATCCTGGTTCTCCCTTTTTACCCTGCATGTTCAACAGAGGAGCACATATTAGAGAACAGACCAAAGACTGCTATTGATTTTCCAAAGTCTTTCACCCTCAAACTGGTAAACCAATGTAATGTGGGTACACAAAACACAAAATATAAAAATGAAGACAACAGACACCACTTGAAAATGAAACTCCAATTGTCTCTGACAGTCCTGTGTCTCCCAGATTGTGACAATAGTCCTAAAGTTGAGGGTTGTTCTCATGCACATCATGGCATCTCCTACACTCTGCAATCCCAGCTGGCTTCTTCCTACAGACAGGTAAGGAAGTCACAGTGCTGAGATGCAGCCAAGGGAGGTGCCAAGTGTAGACACAGGCTGAGGGGCAAAGCAGTGTCCCTTTGGTCCCTTGCACTGCTTCATGCATTAAGAAATAAAATAATTAAGAACTCTGGTGCACGGTTGAACAGAAAAGATTCACGATCTCTAAGAGGAATCCATGAGGCAATTCTAAGTAAGGGTGGCATTAGCACCAAGGGGCAGAGCCCATTGACTCCTCTGCAAGCAAAAAAGATCCCTCCAGAGGAACCAGAGAACTTTACTGGTGCGAGGGAAGGACAAGCCAAGACCTGGAGGATATCCTAGAGACAAGGTCACCTGTATGGATGCTGCAGCATCTGTGTCTCCATGGGTTTGACCTCAAATAACTCAAAAGGAAAAAATCCTACGTGAGAAGAACGAGGAAGAAAGGATGGAGAAAGCACGGCAGTAAAGGCAGAGGTTGGATTTGCTGTGCTCCTTTAGGCAAGTCACATATTTCATAAAATGGTGTATTCTTCCCTCATGTGTAAAAGACACTGAATCATGAATATTTTTGAGACTGTTAGTAATATAGTAGGAGGGTACAAGAGGAGTCATGTAAATATCTGAGAGACAGACATTTTTCTCCCTCATTTGTCTTTCTCATCCAGACTGATTTTCTTTTTAGAAGGGAAATACAATTAAGGCAGTTTCACGTCCCTGATGGTGTGAATGGACATATGGATGCTTAAGATTCACATATAAAATTTTCCCTTTATTCTTCTTTTTTGAAATATATCCAGAAACACCACCTATGAATAGCTTTCTACTGACTTTAATGAATGAAAAATCTAAACCATAACAAACAAAACACGTTTTAATCATATTTTCCTCAGTTTTGACTGAGATTCATTAGCTGGTGTGTCAGAATCTGATATTTTAATTATTTTTCTCATTAAAAAAAAACAAACAACCAAACAAAGCAAAATAAAAAAACCCAAACACACTAATAAAAAAAACCCAATAAAAACCAGCAGTCATATATAGAAGAATTTAAGAAGAAAATTAAAGGACTGATTATAGGACACTTGGGTATCAGAAGTTTGTAATAATTTCTAGGACTCTAACACCAATAAAAATTTGAATTATATACTCAAGCACATTCACTATTCATAAATGTTCCTTCTACTTTTCCAACAGCCATCATTTCTTTTCTTGTCAAAGCCAACAGGAGCCCATTTTTAACTTGAAGGACTCATGTCACCACGTGATTCAACATGTGTTTTCTAGTTAAAGACAGTAATTTTTCCCACTGCCAAGATGACCATGAAAAGGACACTGTTAAAATACTCATTTAAATAACTAAGTAAGCTTATGAATAAAACATACAGGATGTGGCGTGTGAGGCCAGACACTGGAGATGAGCCGCCTCCAGCTTCCTGTCCATGTGGGAGCTATACATCAAGATGGCTGGCTCTAGAGCTAAAACATTGGGGCCAGCTCACAAAATCACCAAATCATCACAGAATCACAGAATGGGTCAGGTGGGAAGGGACCACAGTGGGGTCACCTGGTCCAACCTTGCTGCTCAAGCAGAGCCATCCCAGAGCACATGACACAGGATTGTGTCCAGACAGTTCTGGAGTATGTCCAGTGAGGGAGACTCCACACCCTCCCTGGACAATGTGTTCAGTGCACATTAAAGTTTTTCCTCATGTTCAGGTGGAACTTCCTTTGCGTCAGTTCCTGCCCTTTGCCTCTTGTCCCATTGCTGGGCACCAGGAGCAGAACATGGTCCATGCTCTGACCCCTCCCTGCAGACACTGACAGACATTAATGAAGTCCCTTCTCAATCATCCCTTCTCCAGGCCGAACAGGCCCAGCTCCCTCCGTTTTTCCTCTTAAGAGAGATGCTGCAGTGTTTTTCTCTGAGGCTTGGTCCCAGGAACAGAGGTGGATTTGATACCAGGCACATAAGAAGCATCCTTAATTGTGTCCATCAAAACAATACAGTGTTATTGATTCCTTTATGTCCCACGAATGAACAGTTCCAATTCCAGGCTGATGCCCAGGAAAGCTGATCTGTGGCAGCAATGAGAGACGTGAGAGGAGCCTTTTATTCTTTCCTTGGGTATAATGCTGAGAACCTTCAGTGCTTTTGAAAACACTAGGAAATCCGTTACAGTAACATCTAATTATACTGACAGAGAGACTGAGAGAGGTTTCCCATTGTGAACTTCTGGGCCACTCTGAGGTTAGCTGAAATCCAGCTACAACAGATTTGCTCTGAATCATTATAGCCTGTCTATAAAGGACAGCAATACTTGCTGGGAGAAATTACACCTATGAGAGTAAAGCTCAGTGAAATGTCACACTGCCTAATAATATGATAGAGAAACCCAAAAATTAAACTAATATTATTAGTAGTTAGAATCAGGTAAGTGTGCAAGACTGTGCATCCTTCAACTCAATGAAATATAAACTATTTGCCTTTATCAGCAATTTGAACAAGAGCACATTAAAAAAAGTGTATTTTATTGGAAATTGATGTATTAACCTGACTGATAATTAGTTTCACTTCAGATTTAGTCTACAGCATCCCTTTTTCCTTCCTTTTGTTAATTTGCTTACATTTTGATTTCTGCATGGCTGAACTTTGCCAGGGCAGGCAAAGTCATCTGAATATTTCAGACACTCACAAATAACTATGAACACAACTATCCATCAGAAAGATGTCTACTATACAGAAGATGGGAAACCAAGGAAAAATGTTGTTTCCACTCTGCTAGAAGGGAAATTTTGAAAGGTATCATAGCACAAGACTGTTTCCCATCTTGCTGTCCAATAGACAGAATGGCCATGTATTTTCTTAGTATGTTTTTCTCTGAGGTTTGGCCCCAGGAACAGAGGTGGATTTGGTACAAAATACAGAGAAAACATCCTTAATTGTGAAAAAATATGACTGCTAGCATAAATGCCAATTGTTTCCCCTGGAACCTAGATGAGATGCTAGGATTACCCATTTCACCCTGTCTTTTTACCTCTGCAGTTCTAGAGAAACCAGAAGAAATCCAGAAATATTAATCAATGTTTGAGATCCCTGAAAGAACCTGCCTTTTGCAGTCTCCCTCTGCATTACATAATACCAATAAATTTTGAAGTGAGAGCATCTCCATAGCTTGAGGATGAAAATACCATCAGGGTTGACCGGATTATGGATGATTATTTGGGCAGTTGCGGCAAAGTAAAGGGTTATAAGGACTTCAGAACATTGAGACAGACTGCACCTTGGGACTGGCTCCTTCCAAAAAACCTGCTTAATTTTCTAGGCAAACTTATTCTCTCTCTCCTGGATTGTTTAGCCATCTCACCTTGGAGTTACCAGTCAGCTCTCTCCTTCCCTTGGATCCTGTGAGCCTAAGGTAGGTCAAATCAAGGGCAGGTCTAGATAGCTCCTATCTCATGCCTACGTGGGAAGTACTGCTGCAGGATAAATGTTTTCTCTTGGTCTCTTTCAAAAATTTCAATCACTTGAATGAAGTTGTAACATTTAAAAAATAGGCAAATTCTTGAAATCCAAGTTACTGAATATATTTCAGAGGAACCCTAAGTTTAGTCTGCACTGGCCACAGATCTGTGTGTTTTTCAGGAGCATGTCATATGTCTGCACCTTTTGGGTCTATCAAGAAAAGATCTGGTTTTATTTCCAACAAATATTTCAGTAGATCAGGTATCAAAGACTTAGGAGCAGAACCAAAACACTTCAATTCTCTTCAATTTGATGGACGAAAATAAGAACAAGAAGAGAAAAAAAAACAATACCACCCTAAAATGAAAACAGAATCTCAAAGTCCTACTTCTTTTTCAGGCAGTTTTAATAAAATCAGGACAGTACTGTCTGTCACTCAAAGGTCTCACAGGTCACTTGAGAACAGCAAAGCATTTTTCGTCCCACAGTGTGCTCCTGATGTGAGGGTATTGTTGTCAAAATGCAGACATCATGTGCCAGGTACTTCTGACTAATAAAATGAACATAACCTAGTTGTTTGGTTCAGGTCAGAACTGTTACCTCTTGCCCCCAGACAGGATCTGTGTAGGTCCACCAAGCCCAGAACTTTGATTCATTTTGTGTATTCAGTCATTGAATAATGACCTTTAATTAAAAAAAATATATCTATTCATCTAAGATGTCTGGTGACTAATAAACACCCTTAGGAGAAGTCTAACTAGCTAGACACAACAGAGTCTAGGGTAAAAACAGAATGGATCAAATGACATCTATAATCAAATGATCATTAGCAGCAGCATTTTCTGTTGCAGATCCTGACGGATCACTGTCCTTTACCCAGCTAATATGCTCTATTAATCTTATTCAAGAAACAACGTTTCACAGCAGGCTTGAAAACCAGGATAATTCCTGATTTACCAACTTATGAGTAAAGCACTGCAGTGCTATTTGCTAAAGTGATATTTTCCAAGGACCAGGAAATTACAAGAAAGCAAGTAAATGCCCTTTTCCACTGAGGCATTGACTAAAGGCTGCATGCACTATCTTCCCAAGGAGAAGATTCCTAAAATTCATGCTTACAGCTAAATTTAATAGCATGCAACCCAATGGACAGTCTGTAGAAAACCTCTTAGCAAGGTGTATATTATCCCCTGTACTGTGGTTTGCTCATCACCCTCATACACTCACAGGTTCTCACACTGGCTGATAACAGCACTGGTGTTGACTCAAAGCACTGCAGGCAAACCCCATGGTCTCCTTTAAGGAGTGAGCTATGATCAAGTCTCTGTGACTACTTAAAAGAGGGACCCATTAGTCAGCAGTACTAAGACCCAAGTGACTGCCTCCAAAAAGGCTAAGCAGGTATCTCACTTTGCTCTCATTTGTTGACTCCCTTGAGGGCAGAGAAGTTCTGCAGAGAAACCTTGACAAATGGACTGGGCAATCATTGACTACCAAGTTCCACAAGGGCAAGTGTACCTTGAACGGGGCAACCCTGGATGTATGGACAGACTGGGAAATGAGAGGCTGGAAAGCAGCTGTGGGAAGGGACCTGTGGTTCCTGGTCAATGGAAAGTTGAATATGGGTCAGCAGTGCCCTGGCAGCCAGGAGCAACAACCCTGTCTTGGGGCCATCAGGCACAGCATCGCCAGCTGGGCAAGGGAGGGGATTGTCTCACTCTGCTCTGCACTGGGAAGGCCTTACCTAAAGTCCCGGGGGCAGTTTTGGGTGACACAATACAAGAAAGACATTAAACTATTAGACAGTGTCCAAAGGAGGGCAAAGATGGCCTTGCAAGGAGTGGCTGAGGACACTTGGTCTGTTCAGCCTGGAGGAGACTGAGGGGAGACCTCATTGCAGTTACAGCTTCCTAGTGAGGGGAAGAGGGGCAGGTACAGATCTCTTCTCTCTGGTGACCAGTGACAACGACTTGAGAAAATGGCATCAAGCTGAATTGGGGGAGGTTTAGGTTGGATATCAGGAAAAAGCTTTTCACCCAGAAGGTGGCTGGGCACTGGAACCGGCTGCCCTGGAAAGCGGTCACAGCACCCAGCCTGTGATTCTTAAGTCAGTATTTTTCTTTTATCTCTTCCCACATCAGCTCTCCAGACTAAGATATTGATTCTTAGCTGAGGTTTGAGCACCACTGGTGCCAGAGGTGATTCCTGCTGGGCCTTTGAGCCCTTGGGCTATCTCTTTAGGCACCAGTTATCTGTTACATCCATGAAGAGAGGCGGGGGGAATGTCCTGCCACAATTGTCTAGTGAGATATTGCTCATATGAACAGGCTGAAGCAAGGAAACGTAGGTTCAGAGTAATATCATCAAGCCCATGTGAAATTTACCTTTTAGCAGTACTTGAACACTTGAAGACATAATTCTGTGTCAGAGAAAACCCAAGATTTTTTCATACATGAGAAAAGCAAGCTCCTGTCGGAGAATGGTACACCAGCTACCATTTTTGGAGACCCTCTGAGTACAGACCAAACAGAACAGAAAATAATAAGTATTGCAAGAGTCTTTACGCTGATTTGACTTCCAGCACAACAAAATTTCTCTGAACTTTCAAGCTGACCCCATTAGTAATGGTCCTGCACACTCAGAGTCATATCAAGGATCCTCTTGGCAGTAAGGAGCAGATATAAATACAGGAGAGCGCATGGCAAGAAAGAACCTGCACTGCATTCAACCTGTTGACTCCAAGAAGTACTGAAAGTTCCTGGACCATAAATAAGGAATATAGGAAAGGATTTGGACCTCAGGATTCTTATAAAAGTAGAAAAGTATATGTAAGGTGGGTGAAAGTAGCAAACCTTATTGAACAAAGCTGTCCCAAGCCTCTTGAGACTCAGATTAAATATAAAAAGCAACTCACCCTTTGACCTGGCAAACCAGGGACTCCAGGCTTGCCTTCCAGACCAGGCTCTCCCTTTAAAAGTGAAAAGATTTGGAAAGTTAACATAATAAGAAAAACTAGTGAACTATATAACAATTTCCTAGCTGTTTTGTGCTACCGTTAGTGCATGGCTACCTAGACAACTCTTACCTGATAATTATGTTGTCCTGTGAGCAGGAGAGAATGAGTAAGCAAGATAGAGAAAAGTGACAATGCCCTGATTAAATACAGAGCACACAACTATATTTAAATTACATAATTCAAACCAGATTTGCCTAAGTAAGACATCTTCACAATGCCATCAATTTTACAAAAGCCAATCAACAGTGAAACACAACGAGCAATTCAAAAGAAAGAAAACACAGTTTGCAAATGAGGCAGCAGCGACAGTCTGAACTGAGACATCCTGCAGAGCTGGGTCATAAAATATAACTAGAATAGGCTACAATTTAAGTCAGAAGTAAAAATGCTGGCATGTACAAACTGTTGTAAAAATTGTGTTGAAATATAAATACACATACCCAATTCTTAGTTTTCACCCACAAAATATTTCAGCCATGACCTTGCGGCATAATGCCAACTCCTCTGACAGCAACAGCTCCCTGACCTTCATGACATGACAGCTCACAAGTTATCAGTCAGTGCCTCTCTGAGATGTGCTGAATGCCCATACAGCTCTTCAGAACATCAGAAATAGAAAAACAATCAGGTTCTGCATGACAACAGCTTTGAGGCAAAGTCTGCCCATGTCCTGGTTGTCACCTCCCTGTGCTCAGACAGGCTGTCCACAGCACCACACTTTCTCTCAGCAATGAAGAAAACTGGAAGCTGTGGGCACTGTTTAAATATTTTAGAGCCTGAATTATGTATACGATTTTCATAAGCCTCACTCAAGCTTGAGCTTCAGTTTCTGAAATTGCGACCAGTGAGAAAAACAACTTACTGGGGGTCCAGGAAGTCCAGGCAGGCCTTGTGGTCCTCGTGGCCCAGGCTTTCCCTAGAGGAATGTTTGCGTTTTTTAAAAAAAAGTGTTAAAATATCTTTATGAAAATATGCATGGGTACATTAGACATGTTGTCTGTTTTACAAGACCTATACCACCCCTTTCCCCACAAGTCCTGAAGAACCAGTGCAGAGACCAGCTGGTTTTCTCCTTAATCTGGCTACTCAAATTATCAGCACTCACTAAACTGCAGTCAGACTGATCCACCCACACTCAGCAGGCACTTATCCATATCTGGGTCTCTGTTTTTCAAAGGTAAACTCTACCAAAGACATTGGGATATCCTGGATATTCCAGTAAAGCACTCTGCTTTGTGGTTTGGTGGTGAAGAGCAATTTTTGCGTAAGAGGCTTCCACCAGCATTTCCTCCAAGTCAGCAAAGCTCTGAAGGGTTTAAAGTATCATTTATATGATGCACACAATTGAATTATGTAACAGTTAAATGAAAATTACATACCTACCAACACAAAATCATATTTTAAATATATACATGTTTTTATATACAGGACTAACAGACTGAGACAATGGATATGTCCCCCCTATTTGAGTGCCCAGGTTCAGAGACAAACTGGGCATAAAACTCAAATACAGTTTAATATTAACACATCACTGTCCTTAAATAATTACATAGGTGACTCTGCAATTCATATTTTTTATCTATGTAAGATTCACTACATCTGATAAGGATATTGTCCTTTTTCCTTTCTTGGTTATTTTCTCCACTGTAAATAGGAAAATTTATTTCTTGATGTCCTGAAAATGTTTCCATCCACCTTCCCCTCAAAGTACTATTTTAAAGAAAAACCTAACCTATCAGGCAACAGAATTACATTAAAATATCCTTGCAATGAAAGAAGAGATATTGAGTCTCTCTTACTTCCTCTCCTTTCAGGCCTTCAATATGCACCTGCAACAGAAATGCAGAGTCATAAAGGATGGAAAGAGTAAAGAAAGACAGAAGGTGCCAGAGATATGATGGGCCCCCACTGGGTGTTTTTCTCCCCTTGCTGCTTCTTCAAGTTGCATGATAGCTCCTACAGCTCCTCAAATCCCGCTGCAGGCTGGGGCACGCTTTCTATTTAAAGAGCTCAGGCTGACACAAGATTTGCTCATGTAGTTACCCGTGAAGTGATTTGGGTGGCTGCATAAACAGTAAAAACTTAATCCATTATCTCATCATACAAACAACGCAGTAAATTCCCCAGATCTTGTTTTATTCTAAATTACAAAGATCTATTGAAAGCAGAAGGAATCACATAACAAGCAGACTGGCTTGGGATGTGCCCCACCTGCTTTAGGCTCATTTTCAGGTGTTATACTCATCTTTCAAAATTTCTTGGTGACTACTGTCCCATCTTTAATACCACATTTATGCAGGACAGCAAAATGTTCTTACCCGAACAGGGTGTTTTTTCATAGTTTTCTTTTTGTAATACCTTTACTTTCTACCACATTCTGAGTAACGGAATTGTCTGTTGACTTTCCCGTGATTACCAGGGAGCCTCTCATTCTTGTCTCTAGATGAAGAATGCTGTTTCCTAATTTTAATGCTAGTTCTTTTGGAAAATAAAAGGGATACTCCCTAATTGCTTTGTTACCAGCCCATACTGAACTCAGTTCTAGACCTCTTCTCTGCATACTTTGCGGCAACTCTTTCTATATTCACTTGGAGATGACCATTCCATACAGACAATATCAAGCTCTGGATATCCTTACATCCCTTCCAGAGATGTCTCTGGCATCAGTGAAGGCACTGCTGAAGGCAGAGGGATGCACAAAGGACGTTAATCTAGTGCCACAGGAAAGATAAACCCCACTCTTCTAGTTTCTCCATTTAATTTTTTCATCAGTGCTTTCCTGATTTCAGCACATCAAGTCCTAGTTGTCTGATATTCCACCAGGACTTTCTCACATATAAGCCAAGATCATTCCCTGTAATCAGAAACTTACTTTTTCTTCTCCTGTCCCAACTCTCACACTTAGTTCATGTCAAAGGCTCTCAGTTACTCAACTCAATACTGAAATTTCATTTGCTTTTATAACTTTCACAGGCTCTATGTACCAAAGGCCATTTGGAATTAACTCAACAACTGTCAGAAACCACACAGTCCTGTCACATTATTACTCTGTCTGATGCACTTGAGGTAACGTTTTCATTGCCTCAAGTCCTGATGTTCACACTTCACAATCTCCCAGAATTGTGGCAGAGCATCTCTGTGTTGGAACCTGTGACATGCCTTCTTCCAAAGTCCTCACTTTTTAAAACTTCTTTTAAAAAAACCGAACAACCCAAAGTATTTAAGAACATCTCTCAGTGAGATCCTCCCACTTTGCACTTCAACTTTCTCTTCTCATGCAATAATGCCTACAAAATTTGGGAAAGCTAAAAAAAAATTCTTACTGAAGTCCCAGGCAATCCTGGAAGTCCTGGTTCACCCTGCAGGGAAACATGAAAGAAATGAAAAAACATAACACAGAACACAACATGGCACAATACACAACACAGTGCAAAACAAAAGTAACCCCGAGCATGTTTTTCAACTGTTGTTATGCACTCTTATTTTCAATACCATCCCATAATTAATAGATACTGACACACAATCTCAGCTAACTCCGCTTTCTCTGTTCTGAAGGAACTGGTTGTGGTCTGTGTTACTGTGACATTTTACATTGATTTTAATGACGTTCAGTGACTTAAAATGAATGATGCACTGGATGCACAATAGCGTTATATTTGTGCATCAAAAAATCTTTTATTTGCCCTGTACATATAGCAAACAAATCTGCTTGATTCTTCGATCCCTAACAGCCCCCAAGGGGATGGATATGTAAGAAGTCAAAATGCTTTTGTTTGTTAGTGACCAAAACAACTTTGCAAAAAGAGTGAGAAAGGTACCATTTTCCCCAAGTCATTTTATAGAGCAAATCATGCCAGTGTTTGTAGGACACTGAGATGCTACACCATCTTTCCATGATTTTTTGTCATCTAGGCTATCAATTTGTTCCAGTTAATTTTTCTCCAGCTATGTCCACGATTTATTATGCTTTAAGACTGTGCTTACAGAAGGTATATCCTTTACTTCAGGTGTTAAATCTATCACATAGCTTCCTTCTACACTCTATTTATTCATTACTCATGTAGATCTCTGATTGACCCAGTATATTTTTCATATTCTTTCTCTTAAGTTCAATTACTTACTATTTGTTATTTATTCAGTGTCATAGAAGAGACAGACTTTCGGTTGGAAGGGACCTTGAAGATAGAATCACTGGAACATTAAGGTTGGAAAGACCTCCAAGGTCACTGAGTCCAACCTTTGAACACCACCACGGCAACAAGACCAGAACACTGAGTGCCACATCCAGCTGTTGCTTGAACACCTCCAGGGATGGTGACTCCACCACCTCCCTGGACAGAATGTTTCAATGCCTGACAATCCTTTCAGTGAACAAATTCTTCCTGATGTACAACCTGAAAGTTCGCAGGTGTAGCTTGAAGCCATTTCCTTTTGTCCTGTTGCTGCTTGCCTGGGAGTAGAGGCTGATCCAAACCTGGCTACAACCTTTTGCCAGGGAGTTGTAAAGAGCAATAAGGTCCCCCCATGAGCCTCCTTTTCTCCAGAATAAACACACCCAGCTCCCACAGAAACCTTTCATAAGACATACGCTCTAGACCCGTCACCAACTTCACTGCCCTTCTCTGGAAACACTCCAGCACCTCAATCTCTTTCTTGTCATGAGGGGCTGAGAACTGAATGCAGGACTTCTCCCCAGTGCCCAGCACAGAGGGACAATCACCACCCTGGTCCTGCTGGCCACACTGTTGCTGACACACAAGGCCAGGTTGCCAGTCTCCTTGCCCACCTGGGCACACACAGGCTCATGTTCAGCTACTGTTGGCCAGCACCCCCAGGGCTTTCCTGCTGGGCAGTTTTCCGGGCACTCTGCCCCCAGCCTGGGGCACTGAAGGGGTTGTTTTGGCCAAAGTGCACAACCCAGAACGTTGCCTTTTTGAACCTAATAACATTGGGCTCAGGTCTTCAGTCCAGCCTGTCCAAAATACCTGGTTCCAGCTCTGTGCCTTGGGCAGAGATGCCTTCTGCTAGATCAGGTTGCCCAGGGTCTCATCAAAACTAGCCTTTTCTAAAAAGACCCCATATTATGTCAGAAGTACTGAAGAGACACCAGCTACCCTGGAAGTATCAGACCATGCATGGAGAGAAACATCTTCTGGAAGCTCCAGTTGCAGCTGCTTCAGAAATATGAATGAAGTGTTTTAAACTTAAGACTGACCACTACCGCAGGGAGAGAATATAGGGAATTGCTTCCAATCTCTGCATTCTTGGAGAAGGCTCACTGACTTAATCCAGAGGAGAAAAAGAGAAAGAAATCCAGAACTCGCCATGCCTTTCCACTCATGCTGAAGATCTGGGTAGGAAATACCAAAACCACAACATCACCTCTAACAAAGAGGGAAACATAAGGCTGCCCTGAATACTCTAGCAAGTCTATAAAACAACAAGGGCAAAATTGCTGCTGAGAGCAGTGAATAATTATTTTCAAGGTAGGAGGCTCAGAGTAATTTTGTTGTCACTTTCTGAGTCGATTCTATCTCCTGGGTCAGAAAAGCAGCTTCTACACAAACATACTGACATTTCTACCCACATTTCTTAAATGAGGAAGATTTCCTGACCCAAACTACACTCTTATTTTCTTCTACTCCCACTATGAGCATTAAACTAAGAGCAGAGGAGCCATAACCAGACACTCTTTAACACACAGCCATTTCAGACTAAAGCCATGTTAGAAAAGTGAAACATTTAAATGTATATAAACTTCAGTTACACAAATAGGATAACTATTAGGCAAACAGCCTGGATATTTCCAGCAATAAGGGGCCAAGGAAGAGCTAACAAATGTGTTTCTAAATCCCCTCTGTGTATCCCATCCCAACTTACCTTTTCTCCTTTGGTCCCACTAGCACCAGGAGGGCCGGGGCTGCCAGGAGGGCCCTATAAACAGGTAAAATTGAGAGAAAACTCTTCATTTCTATTATGTGCAGGAGAAACATAAGGCTGCAGGTACTGGCATCACAAACAGTGATGTCCCATTGCACTGGGGAGGAACTAATAGAACACATGAGGCTGCTTTGATTCTGCTGCACAGAGAGGAAAGAGAATAACAATGAAGATGCCACAACAGCCACAGTAACACCAATCCAGTTTCAGCTGGTTCAGAAGAATTGCAGTTCAGTGAGTATATAAACACAAAATTTAGTGTAAAATTCAGGCATGAAGATTTGCCCCCTTCTAAGTGTCTATACATGAAGGAAGAAGAAAAGCTTCAGAAAACCCAACTTCTGTCACAGGTTTTCTCTTGGAGAAATTGTTCAAGTGCTAAATAATCAGTATCCATCTTCACATCCCTCTGCAATTTCCTGCTTCATCTAATTTTCTCCAAGTATAAACCAGTTCTTTATCCATCTGTAACACCGGAAAACATTTCCATCTTACAAGGATGGTGATAAACACTAACTAGACACACACTTCTTGGTACAAGGTAAACTGTGGCTGAGGAACAGCAGGATGCAGATGATGCAGCCTGGAGGCTTCAGGCTCAAGGGTGGCAGTGATTAGCTACATAGCTTTTGGCAAGTCACTTCTGGCCCCTGCTTCTTACTCTGTCCTTTGCTATTTAGACCAGAAGATCCTTGGAAGGAAAGGATGCCTCTCATTACATATCATTCCCTGGGTAATGAAAACAGTCTTGTGGAATCTACAGATAACAGTCTTAGACAAAGCATTGTGTGTCTGATCAGCAGAAATGTACTGATCTTTTAGGCCATTTTCTGTTTTCCTCTTGTCTTAAAAATGTAAATAGTTCCAACCCTTTTTTATTGAAAACAAACCAAATATATTAAATCCAGTTCTTTTCCTTTCCTGTTGTGGGCTTAAGCAACTGAATTTTTATGAGAGCTTTCTTATGTATGTAATGAAAATTAAGACAAACATTTGACCTATCACATTTAAAGGACTGGCATTTCCTGTAAGTGTATATTGCATTATAGTTTAATCGTAAAACCAAACAAACAAGAAAAGAAAACTGTGCCAACAAAGATCCTCAGAATAGGGACATGGTGGAGTCCTGTTATAACTCAGCAGCCACCCAGGATAAGTGTCAGATTTAGAGTCAACTTCCAGTCAGTCCAAAAAAACACTTCCAGTTACTGAGTATTTGCCACATACCTGTTTCCCCTCCACACCTGGCTTTCCAGGGAATCCATCCAAGCCTCTGTCTCCCTGGAAAAAGAAGGGAAAGAACCATTATAACTCAAATCTGTGGTGTTTAGGTCACTGCCCTGCATGTGATATCCATGTTATCTGCTCCAAGAGTAATGAATAAGGAAAGAAATTCCAGGCAGTCCAATAGAGAGAATGGCTAAAGTTCCCACATCTGTACCACAAAAACTTGGTGCAACCAGAAGCAGTTGTGTGCTAGCTTTCCTTGATGGCATCCTTCCTCTGCCTGCTGAGGTAGGTTCGTGTAAACTGGACAATGTCCTCCAGGAGAACAACAGCCCAGAACAGCTTTTACAAAAATAATGAAGCAATCCAGCAATAGGTCAGCTTTACCCAGTAAAGAAAAATACTTCATTTTTCATCTTTCCTTTCTGTAACCTGGGGGAACAATTAATCTATACCTATACATGTCCAGAGCTGGACAGTGCACAAAGTCCATATGCCGTTGATTTCACTACTTTACTTTTATTTCCTGAAGATACAGTTTTTTTTCCCGTGTACCTAAACCTGATTTTTTTTTCTGCATTTCCAGACTAGTAAGTCTTTCCCTAAACCCCCACAGAGGAGACTGTTTCCATCGTCTTTACAATGACCTGTTATGTATTTGAAGATTTACAAAACTCCCCTTTCAAACTTCTCTAGACTAAACAACCATAATACTTTCAACTTTTCTTCATGGGCATGTTTGTCAGTTCTCTGATCATTTTTGTTGCTCCCCTTTGCGCAGTGTCCAATTTTTCAACATATTCATTGTAGCAAGGTGCATGAAACTCAACACAACTGAGGCTAACTTTGAGCAGAAATATGTTTTCATGTTTTATAGACTATTCTTCTGTTTAAATCCCAGGATAATGTTTACTTTACAACAAACCCCCTTCCACAGGACAGCTCCTTGATCAGCTGTTCCCAATCCATAACTGTGATTTGTTGTCCTATGTGCATGAAACACCCTGCAGCTGCCCCTTCTCTGTCATCTTCTGCTTTTGGGGATTGTGTTTACAGGATAATTTTGAATTCTGACCCTGATCTCTACTGTTCTTCCATATTCAAGCTTAACATATTTAATATTTTGTAATCAAGGTTCTTGATAGAGATAACTGCATCCATGAGATACTTGTGCTGAACTTTGCTTTTCTCCTACAGATTTTGGCCCTTGGCCATTCCAATTTCTTTAATTTAAAAATTCCTAGAAACGGGCTTTCTTTTGTTCTGTAAAATCCGTAAACCTCTGTAAAATGAAAACACAGATTTTGCTTGGATCCTGGACACAGAGCTGAGTATAAACTATGAAACACACACACAGTGCCAATGTTAACGTGAATGTAAAAACAAATTCTGCAAATACAAGCAGTGACAGAAAACTAATAGTTTTATGCTACCTTTTAAATGTTTCTATATATCTTAAACCCTGTTAGACTACTGTTATTACCTGCAAACCCACTCTTACAGCATTGGATTTAATTGGCTTCTTTTGTAAACTACATTGATTTGGTAAGTCAGAAATGGATTTTCTAATTGCTATTTATTTTTCTTCCTTAGAAAGTCGATCAGTCTTCTAACATAAACATTATTTCAAATTATGTATTCAGGGAATGAAATTCAAGACACCCATATCCTATAGAAAGCAGCTGAAAACCAGTGTCGGACACCCAGATCCACTCACTTGGGAAGTGATAGCTTCCACATTAATGCTTTCCTTTGCACTGACTGAAGTACAAACATCCTGAATTTAAGACTTTCAGTAAGCAACAGCCTGGTATATTGCTGACAAAATGTGCAGTGCGTTCCCAGGAGAATTTTTAACATCAATACACTGCAGCAATGAGTACTTCACACATGCTGGTTTAGCTGCCAAAACAGAAAAGTGTTGATGTTCTTACTGCTACGAATGGGGGCTGGGAAAGGCAAATGTATTATTTATACAAGCAAATACAAAAAAAAACTGTTTGAAAACACTCCAAATGATTGTGTGTACTTTCTGTTGTTTCTTTGGAAAAATCTGTCCTTATAAATACTTTTTATTATTTTTCCATTCTTTAAATAAAGCTACTCAGTGAAAGGTACTTTTCTCCCAACAGAAAGAACAAACACATTAAAATTTAATTCTCAAATTTTCACTTTAAGACTCCATTTCCTTCTCCTGTGTTCTACTGTTTTTTCTTCTTTTAACCACTAGAACAAAATGGTGAAGAGTCACAATCAACCAGGGGAAATGACAATTCTGCCAAAACTTCAGTATTGCTCTCTGACCTCTACCATTTAGAAAATGTAATTATTTGTTGGAAAAAGGATTACCCAGGAGTCTATAGAGCCATGGAAAAGGCTGGAGGAGAAAAAAAAACCCACTGTAGAGGGATCTGGCAGTAGCAGACCAGCCCTCCTACCTCCTTACACAATCCCTTCACAATAAAATAGACAGGGATTTACAGGATGGACCCGGGATTATGCAGCAAAAGCAGTGCCCCTTGCCACACTGAACTGCTGGACATGCCTAAATCAACATGCCAAGTATCACATAAAGATATGGCTTATGGTGGCAGGCAAGTGCATCATATTTGTCTCTGTGGAGTCTGTCCTGGGGTCTACAATGAGCTCATTGGATGCAAAGGGACATGGGAAATCCCTCATATTGTGCAGCGCTTTTCCTGAAGTACAGGTATAACCAGTACTACTGGATTTGGAAACCTCACTATAAAATCTCAACATTTACATCCAAGGTCCCAAGATATATAAATAAAGCAGCAAGATGTATTATGGAATTCCTTTGACTTCTTTTAACAGTAAGGGTGAAGACTTGATAGAACAATACTCAGTGCATGAACTAGTGCTCCCATCTGATATTATAACCCCTTTTCTCCTCAGGCACAAAGAAACACAGGTTGCGTAGGTGTCAGTATTCAAGTTACAGACTGAAGAGCAGACAAGGAAATATTTGGCCCACCGAATTCACGCCCACTGTTTTCACAGTAGTACTGACTGGTGAAAGTTAAAGCAAACGCAGTGCATGCTCTGAGACCATCATTAAAACCTGGAAAAAAATCAAAGCACAATTGCTGTAGCAGAGATTTGTCTGCTTCAGGGAAAAAGAAAGGATGGGGGGGATCCTCTAATTGTGCAGATCCTTCTAATGAAACAAAACCTAATTCATTTCTTCCCCACTTTAATCTTCCTCTAGTTAAGTCAGCTGCCTGCCCACACACAGCTCTAGCTTCCTCTCCCATCACAGTGATGTCAGAAAGATGGATTTTCTTCCAGGAGCCAAATATTCTAGCAGATTAGACAATGTTGCCTCTGGAAAAGGAGCAGAGGCACTGGCTAGACACAGGACACCTACCCAGTTCTGCAAAAGGCTGAGGGAAAAGCATGAGGAAGATAAAGTACAATCCAGCCATTTGCTCTAGCTTTAATAACAAGGAGAGGTAATACAAAATATGATCGTGGCTACTTCATAAAAAACAGCAGAAAGGACACTGGTAAAGACAAACACAATATCTCATGCTAAGGGTCTACTGATAATTTTTCCCAGCAGGCAAAAGTCTGTTTTAATGGTTGGGTTTCCTCTCCAGAAGAAGACAGAGACTGAGAAATGGGAACAAAGCTGTGCCAGCAGGATGATGACTGCCTCCTTAACACAAACACAGGCAAAGCTGCCAGACCCTCCCTGGAATAAACCTGTGTTAGGACCAGCTTGAGTCATAAGCAAGACAGGACATTTTTGGGGTGCCTTGAGCAGTTCCAGGCAGGTCTACAGCAGAAGTGGCTGCACATCTGAGGTCCCTCTGAACACAATGAGCAAACTGAAATAACTAAGGCTTTGTGCCTGCCCAGCTCTCCTTTTAAATGCTTATTCCAGGTATGGTAAGCACTTGGTCCCTTTCTTGAGCCACAAATATGGTTCCAATCCCAGAGTGACCTGTACTCTGTAAAACAGCTATTCCCAGTCAGGAGAGAACATGGAACTGGGAAGCAGTTCCATTTGAGTGAAGCCTTTAACATAGCACAAATTACCTGGTACTTACTACTAGAGAGTTTATGGAAATGGGAGAAGAAACAAACATAGGAAGCTGGATAATGTGAAAAACTGGAATGACATGAGAAAATGTTGGATTCAGACATGGTCAGTAGCAGTCAGTGATCATTCTCAGCTCTCAGGTGGAGCACAAAATGCGGACACCCCTGCAGATCTCCACAGTGGCAACCTTCTCTCCTCCTCTCTCTCCTCTATCCCTGGCTAACACACAGACAGGAATTCCCTGAATGTGTGCTTAGTAGAAAGCACAGATCCAGAAAGCCTCCTGCACACCCTTGGGAGGTGGAGAGCACCTGGAAGTGCAGTACATTGAGGAAACTCCATCACTGATCCCCCTCCAGAGCTGCTGGTGGCAGCCCACCTCACCTAATGGGCAAAGGAAAGGCCTGGCTTTTCCTAGCATGCAGCAGGAATACCTTGTCTCCTCGTGTTCCCTTTTCTCCTCTTTCTCCTTGGAGACCCTAAAAATAAAAAGAAACAGAGATTATAAGATGAATCCAAGTAGAGGCATAGTTACCTCCTGTAATTAGTCACCAAATCAGTGTGCACATCTGCACAAGCTATTCAAGTGAGCCTCAAGGACATTTTCTGTGTTGCCAGTCCTCAGAGTTGGCTGCAGGCATGGTCTAAGCAGACTCACAGAGCAGGGACTGCTTGTGAGCCCAAGAACATCTGTAATATTATATTGCCTGCAGACACATGACCCTCCTGCCAACAGCAGAGTGAAGGGACAGGGAACACACCACAGCCACAGATGGTCTGGAAAACAACCAGTGCTCTGCATTTTTCATGTTTCTTGTAAACAATGAGAACTTTGGTAGAGGACAATACTGATGAGAAAACCTATTGCATAAACAAGCAAGAATTCCCATTCCTGGTGGGTTTGGATGTGGTTGCCAGGCAGACAGCAGGTAGATTTGAGAATTGGCAAAGGTTAGATGCACTCTGTCCTGGGGGCCCAGCACATTTTTGTGCTGTGAATCCAATGCCAGTGTTCCTCAGGACTGCATAATTCATCTCCTCCCAGCAACTCCAGAAACATTGCTGGAGCTTGGTTTGGTGCGGCACTAACACAGACGATCAATGCAATGGGCACAAAGAGATTTCACCTTCCTTTGGCTCAGCAAACACCTTGTATTTTACCTTTATTGTAGGAACTGAACAATCAACTAATAGCTATAGAGAGACAAATATGCTCGGTCAGTAATGACCTCTCTGAAACTGCCAAAGATTAAAGTGCTTCTTGCTCTAATAATTTAAACTTCAGTTGACTTTACACTATAGTGGAGTCTTAGCTTAAGCTAATGAGAGCTCCTTGTCGGGGTATATTTGGCCCTTAGGATGATTTACATAATCATTTAAATGGGCAGGGATATTTTATACTAGATCAGGTTGGTCAGAGCCCAGTCCAAGCTGGCCTTGAATGTTTTCAGCGATGGAGGATCCATCACCTCTCCAGACAACCTTTTCTAGAGTGTCACCATCCTCATAGTAAAAACTTGCTGCCTTATATCTAATGTAAATCCAATGCCTTTTACTTTAAAACCATTATCACTTGTCCTATCAAAACAGATCTTGTTAAAATTTTGGCCATAATAAGGTCTCCTCAGAGCCTCCTCCAGACTGAACAATCTCAACTCTAAGCCTTATCTCACAGGAGAGGTGTTCCAGCCTTCCTACCAGTTCCATGGCCCTGTTCTGGACTTGCTCTTTCCTTTGCTGGGACCCCAGAGCTGGATGCAGCCCTGCAGGTGGGGTCTCACCAGAGCAGAGCAGAGGAGCAGAATCCTTTCTCTCACCTGCTGCCCACAGTGCTTTTGGGCCCTGAGTGCACATTGTCAGCTTACATCCAGCTTTCCATCTACCAGCACCCCATGTCTCACCAGGGCAGCTCACAATCCTTTCATCCCCCAGCCTGTGCAGGGTGGCCCCAACCCACCTGGGTCGGTCTTCAAATTTCAGAAAATCCAGTCAGCCTTTCTAACATCAGCTTAAAGGCTGTTATTCCCTGAGAGTTTTGAAAATATGATTGGAAACTTGCTGAGAGGTGGTATTTTTTCTTGGTGTTCTGATGAAGTTTTCAAGCACCTTATAAATAGTGCATCATCACAGACCAAAGCAATTGCATTACAGTGGGAGCATCACAGAATCACCAGCTGTTATCTCAGTAATCAAGTCATTTCTGCTGACACCTCTCTACTGGCTACAGGTCTGTTCTCATTTAAAGAAGGCAGAAGAAACTCAGTGAAGTAAAGAAAATGTCACCACTTGGACATAGTGCAGATAAGTGGTCAGACAGACTATATACTGCTTAATAATAAAAAAATATAGCTGGGCAGAACACACTGAAAAAGTAAAGTTTCTAGAGCATTGGAAATCAAGCAAGAGCCATGACTTACCGGTGCACCTACATAGCCTTTAATTCCTGGGGGACCTGGTTTTCCTTCGGATCCCTGGCGAGGAATTGAGATACAGTAAACCATCAGAAACTCTTTCACATGAAAGACCAAGAATAAAATTAGTTAGACAGAAATTTAAGTTGCTCTTCCAGGCTCACGTTAAGTTATTGAGGCTTCTTGACTCTCTCAGTGGTAATACCAGAGTAATGTTTGACTTTCCAAATACTTATCCAAAGTGACACCCCAGTATTTTCCTCTGTCCCCTCAGGCATCAGCAAGTTTTATCCTTCTGCTTTTGGACTTAACCTACAAAGGCAAACTGACCCATACAAGTTTCTCTACAGGTTATCTCAAAAGGTTTGGCAATGTCAGTTGTTGCACACAACAGTTTTGGCTCCTGAACACAGTGTTAATGGAACAAAGCAAAAGTATACATTGCTGCAAAATGACCACAGACTTCATGTTTTGAAGAGTAAATGAAAAGAAATAGATCAGAAACACATTTTCCAATGTTTATTTTTAATAAGAAGAAAATAATGGAAGAGGATCAGGTACATTTCATCAGTACTTCAGCTGCTTGCACACTGACTCTCCCTGGAGAAGGTACACTGAAATGGAAAGCACTGACTGTGTCTTACAATGCCTTAAAATTATCTGGATCCTCAGTTGAACAGGCTCAGCCCTCGGAGCCATCCTATGGAGACAGCCTGGGCCTGTCAAGCTGACCTAGAGAACTGGTTTGGCATCTTATATCACCTTTTTGACTGATTATTTTCTTACTTATATCACTTCCCCTTTCCCACCACTCTCATCTGTCTAACTCCTGTCTAAACCTATTTGGGCAGCTGTAATGGATAAGGCTTCAAAACAGATAGATTTTATTTTTAAATAATTTTAAAATAATGTCTACATTTCATATTAATAGAAGTTTCATATTAAAAATATAATAAAATGAAAAATGCAAGACGTGTTTGCAATTAATTAGTAGCAGAACTGGGGCTTTTTTTTTCCCCAATGCAAGTTAACAAGAGCAGGGTTCAAGCACAAGCAAAGGTGGCTCTGGGATCTTTACAACATCAGATATATGAGAACCTCTGCAAGGTCAGGAAGCATTGCAAGTCCTCTAATAGCAGAGGGAGAGCAGCAGGCATGCACCTAAATCTCTCCTTCAGCCTGTAGAAAAATACTGCTACCAAAGTCTAGGCAAAACCCCAAGAGAAACAGAGTCCTGCTCCAAGTTGTCCAAATTATAAAAGTCCAACTCAGTACTGTTATATAAAACGTGGTTGTAACACACAGCAAAAGTTGTAGAGAAACTGGGTTTGTCTGGATGAGATGTGCTGAACCCACTCAAGGCCTGTGCTGAGATCATGTCTGGTAAACCAGAGAAGCGTGAGACCTTCGACAGTTCGAGCAAGCAAGAAGGAAATTTGTCAAAATGAAACTCTTACCTAATACTTTTTATTTCAAAGGATTGATTTTTTCTCCCTCTCCCTCTGCTTTTTCTATTAAGTGCAGATAACTGTCAGTTCAGATGGGAATGCTATAGCTATGTCTGTGCCACAGAAATGACAACCACAAAAAACCTCTTTATCCTTTTATTAGAGATACAGGGGGAAAAAAAGAAGGAAAAGGTTGAATATTTGCTGCAGGATATTACAGGCTAAAGGGCCTGATCTCAAAAATCCAAACTTTATTTCTCTGCTATAACATCATACAGTGAACAATCTGAGCTATGGCCCTTTTTCTCTGGACCCACTTATTCAATTTAAGTTAACCTGCCAGGTCCCACATATTTATGTGGGCGTTTTCTCCACTGACCAGTGGATATTTCTTGTCATCTCAGACTACCATGACATATCCTATAACCAGAAAGTCCAACACTTCAGCACAAGGGTGACTTTGATAACTCTTCTTTGTGTCCAGTTTGTAGCCAGCTAGATAACACATCCTTCTTGGGGAGCAGTGAAATTTACCCTCCAGTTTTGATGAAAAAGAAAAAAAAACCCACATCAAACTCCACAGTTTCATGCTGAAGACATTGAGCTAGGAACAGTCTTTCCTGGGCACATCAGTGAGCAGCAAAAGCAGTAAAACCAGGGATGACATACCAAGGCCATTTAATTTCTGTAACCTATGCATGTTCTCTAATAGGCTCAGCAGCCATTTCTGTAACTCTTTGGACTGAAATCCCATTTCCAGAAGTCTGGAGGACCCTTATCTGTGCTACTGGAAGCTTCACACAATTAATGAGGTCTGTAAAAAGTACAAGACAACTTCTTTAAAAGAAAGCGCTGGCAATTCCCACTGAAGCTAAAGGCTCTTAAGCCAAGGAGATAAACAAGGGGCTGAATTTCCTGGGGCACAGGTATCATTGCTGAGCACACACTGGGCTTGCCTGGCTCAATGCTAATGAAGATGGATTGAGCCAGGAAGGATCACAACCCAACCAGCCAGAGAAACTGCAAGGTAGCTCTCCATGGAGCCTGGGGTAGAGCCCAGAGCTGCTGTATTGATGCTGATGACAAAAATAAGTGATCTGGCAGAAAAACCTCCTAACAATCATTACGCCAGTAATTGGAGATGTGACCTCTCTAATTGCCAACTTCACCCATCCTTGATCCACACCGGTGAGGTGCTCAGGCTTTATACTGAGGAGTAAAGGAGTGTGGATTCCTATTTTAGATTTTAAAGTCCTGTCAGCAAAGTCAGAGTTATTTCTTAAAATACCTCAGGCCAGAATCCAGCTCAAGGACACTGCACAGAGCCAGTGCATCCATTGAGGTAATGAAAGTAATTGTGAAAACACACAATCATTTTATATTTAGGTGTTGTGAGAGGCTGGGGTTGGCCAAGCTCACATCTTCCCTGGGAGCATCTGACACTATCCAGTCAGATGTCTTTAGGTCCAGCCCAGCCCACAAGTCTGAACTCCTTCTATTCAGCATTGCCTCATTATTTGGCTGAACTGCATGTTCCTGATGAACCTGGTGAGAAATATGGCACAGGATCAAGTCTACCTTGAGGTAGATGTAAGTGCCTCAGTTTAGCTTGGTTTGCAAAAACTTTGTGAGGAACTTCATACCACAAAGAGTACCATATAGCTTGCTGGTTTGTAATTCTACCATATGCGACATGCAGGACAGAGAGAAAATACATATTTATTTACTTGATAGGAGATACGCAGCTGACAAGCATTTTGAGTGATAAATTCAGTTCATTTCATCCAAGATCCAAATCCCACTGAAAGGCAAAATATTCTGTGTGCCTCCACTCAGCTCAGCCCAGCCCTGCTTTGCATGTGTCATTTATCCCCTGCTGAAGCCAGTGCGGTTCCCACAGAGAACCCTAGGATGGCTGCCAAGTATTTCTGCTGATCCACAAGCACCATGTTAGCTCTGATATCCCCCTGATGGGGCTTTGGGAAACAGTGAGCATTTCCCTCCATGCAAAAACATAGGGGCATTTTGGAGACAGGGCTCTCCATAGCTGAGGAACCCAGAGGACCTGTATATGATCTGATTCATCGAGCCCTCTCAGACAGAGCCAAGCGACAGTCAAGGCTACATCCAGAATGGTGCTGAGGTACTTAACTCCTATTTGAGGACAAAGGCCGCAGTGAAGTAATTGTGACATTTAGGTGACTAGAAGTGGCTCTTCCAGGAAGATGAGATATTCAAAGGGCTTGGCTTATACAGCAACAGAACTGGGTGAAGTTAACTCAGGCAATCAAACTGTTGTTCCTGCAGCACCTTTCACAGGATGAGCTGAACTTGCTGTGCATGATACCCCTAAAAACACACTTGTCACAGTGCACCATCTCCTTCCTGTGTCACAACAAGACTGAAAACCCCTGAGGGGTGTTTATCCCCTCAGTAACCAGGGAACAAGGCAAGGAGAGCTGAGACTTTGAAAGGAGGTTAAAGAATTGCTCCTTCAAAATTCAGGCACATTTCTGATGCTCAGCTCTCACCAGATCTGCATTCAGAAGCACCTTGTTTTAAACAAACCCGGTGATACAAGCACCAGCTCAAGTTCTGTATCACTCAGCCACTGTTCACTGTGCAAAACTGAAGCTCCCAAAATAAGCAGAAACATCCAGGCTAGGATCTCTACATGATTTCTTTTTTTTCAACTCATAGAGTAGGGACAATAATCCTCATCTGCATCTTTGTGAGAGGTAGGAAAGCTACTGAAGACATGAAAAAAGTCTTATGTGCCCCAAAACATGTTTTCTTCACCTTCTCCAGCTACACTGTTGATTGAACAAAAGGTTCAATTCTTTTTACCTACTTTGTATAATTGTTGATACCTTAGCAGACCCCTGATGAAAATGAGCATTTTGGGTTTCTTCATTCACCACTGAGAATATCCAATGTCATAAACAAGGAGTAATTCAAGCAACATACACACAAAAAGTTAAAAAAATATGCCTGCCATATAAAGAAGAAATGGAAAGCTTACCTTTGGACCTGCTGGCCCAGGCAGTCCAAATGCTCCTGGCTGTCCTGGTTCACCCTGTAAGTAACAGCAATATTGCTGGTAAACACAAATCTTTTATGTATAAAGGCTGGGGTAGCTCAGACCATTCAGTACATGCAGTTAGAAATATTGACGGTCCCAAGTACCATTATACAGAGATCTGAAAGTTTACAATGTGTTTTCCTCACAAAAATAAAAGCAGAAAGAAACAAAATGAGAACTGAAGCAGGTCTTCATCTGCTCTCAAAACACAACCAAGCAGCAAGAAATGAGTTCCCTAAGTTGTGAAGAGCTTGCACTGATTATGGTGTGCAAAGATGGATTCCTTGGAGTCAGCATAATGCATTTGTTATTGAATTGTGATATTGCAGTGTATAAACACATAGAGAATTCTGCAAGGACAAGTATGTCACTGTCCTATCCCATGCCATGTGTGATGTGATGAAGTTGCATCAGTTCTGGTAGCAATATTGGAAAACTGTCACAGTTTTTCCAAAGTAGGACAAGTGTGGCACAAAGAAGAAGTGGGATGTAAGGAAAAGTGCTTCCCTTCTGTGTGTCACTCCTTTTGTGAATGCCTACCCTTCCCAGAAGAAGAATCCTTTCCCAAGCTCCTTCAGTTGCCACCAAGTGACTGCCACAAAGGGACAGTGAATGAGATGGCAAAGGTCCACTATCAGGTTGAAGATAATTCTGAGGGATAGTGATCAAGCTGGGGAAAGGATGTAAAGCTCTAAAACACACTTCTATAAGATACTGGAAAATGTGTTTGCAGTTTCGTGTTTCAACTGTAGTCCCCTTACAGGCAGTATTTGCTACCCTGCATCCTTCCTCGAGCTAACCGTGCACCTCCTCCTCTTCACTTAGTTTTGATCAATGCACAAGAGGAGTTCAGGTCCTTGCTTCTGTGACCAAGACTCCAATATCTCCAACCCATATCTGCTGTGGAAGCACAAGATGGTCCCCCGCACCCCTGCCATCTCCACTCGCCGAGGACTCCTTGCCAGCCATCGAGCAAGCAGCCAGGCTCTGCAACTTCAGCTATTCACCAGCAGGCACCAAACCACAGCCTGCTCCCTCTGCCTCCTCAATGAACGATAACAGACCTGCCCCGGGAGCCTCCAGCGACGGTTAATCCATAGGACACTTGCCTTGGCTGCAAACATGTGAGGGAGAGTTTTGGGGCTATTAACCTCCTGCCATTTGTTTTTGCTGCTTCTAAAATGACCACACAAATCCCCCAGACATGTTCCACTCAAGGCAGATTGATTCCCACTGCCTGCCTTGCACTGAAAAGCAGGATTACACGGGAGGCACAAAAAGGCTTACAGCTTCTCCTTTTGCTCCATCCCTCCCAGGGGGGCCAGGTGAGCCCAGGGAACCCTGTAACAACAACAGTTATCATCAGCACAGCATTAACACCCTCTGCAAGTGCAGTGACATGAGTAGTACATCAAGACAAGAATAAGGAACGAGGAAAAACATTTCAAAACATTTATTATTTACAGTTTCCGGAGGAGCTGCTGCTGACATTAACACACTAGGGACGATTGATGAGCTGCTAATGAGGAACTAGGCACTCTCGGCCACTTAACTCATTTAAGAATAAATTAATATAAAAGCTCTGGAGCTAATTAGACACATAACAACTGAGTCATCTTAATATTATCATATCATCTTCCCTTAGCCTCTCTCATCACCATTCCATTGTCTCAAAAAATTACATTTTAATTTTTTTTTCCTCCTTGATTATACAGCATCCCTCCCAAAGCTCAGAAGCCTCTAGGCAAAGACGTAATATACATAAGTAGTAAGCCTAAAAGCAAACAGAAAAGAAGCCTTGAAATACTCAAGCATTTCTCAGGCATGACCCTGGCCACTGGGAAGTGAGTCCCAGAGCTGTGAATGTGCAGAGGTGTAGAAAACAAAAAAACAAAAAGCCAAACACCACTTAAATTTAAAATGTTACCATTTAAAATCTTCCTATGCACCAAGATGAATGGAACTCAATATGTTGAGATTGGTAGCTCCCCAGCTAACAGGGACTGCAGCAAATGTGAAGAAAAGGCAAGTTTGCTGCCTGCAGCTGGCAATTTAAAGAACAAATGGAGAATGGAAAGACAACAGACAAACAACAAGCAAGTCAACACACACAGTGAGGAACTGGCTTAGTATTTTCACTTCTAGGCACTACAGCAGTTTCTTCTTAAGTGTGTTATTAGAAAAGGCTCAAATGAGAAACAGACACAGGCACTGCAAGATGCTGTTGTAGGCTGTGATTATACAGGGCTGATTTGTGTGTTACTTGAAAGGGCATCTTGCTATTTTATGAGGTGGGAAAAGTTTGAATTCCTAAAATTCCTCCTGAAAAATATGATTAAGGGATTTCTGACAACTGTGTCCAAAGTAAATACTAGTCAACAGAAGTAGCTCAGTACTGTATTTTTTTATTTTTAAGATGATGACACAATAAACAGCTAAAGGCCACCACAGTCCAAATATTATTTATGTTCTCACACTGAAGAGAGACTAATGTTTCTGTGTGTATTAGCACTGAGTTCCTGTTCTGTCACACTTATATATTTTGGGATTTTACGAAGTTTAGACAAAATTCATGCCTTTGAGCACCTCACTCATTTGGCTGCAGCTGAGCATCGTCAGTAGGTTTAAAAACCTCAAGCTGCACTTTGATCAAAAACAGTACAACATTGCCTCTTTTTCCTAGCACCTTGCTTACACAAAATGAAACAAAACAAAATACAGAAGTAAAACAAAAGACTTAGAGAAGGCTCAGTTTTCATTAGACTTCACCACAGCTTTATAAAATCTGCAACTTTTCAGAGGATAAGTAATAAAAACTTGGACTTACTTTTTCTCCTTTATCCCCTTTCAGTCCAGGAAAGCCAGGGAGCCCTTCTTCACCCTACAACACCAATGGAAAAAATACCTCATATCAAATGCCATATCATTCTGTGGTGTATCTATGTATTTCAGACAGTGAGTTGTCATCTCTTGAGGACTGAGTCCAACTTCTCACCCTTGCTGTAACAATGCTGTGCTCTGTCACCTGGAACTTGCCCATATTTGAACAGGTTCACTTTCAGTTTTCCATTCCAGTGCATTTCTGCCCCTCCTTTTCATAATTACGACCCAGAACCAGTAGTTTTCCAAGAACAAGATTAGGGACCAACCCTTGTTAAATGAAAGTATTTGAATCATAGCAACACTTGCCTGAGAAACCCTCCTGTTGCCACATTCCAAAGCACAAAAATTTGAAGTTTGACATGGCCAACTTACTACAATGCCAAGTTCCCAATGGCATGGATTTTTGGTGGTGGTGGTGTTATTGTTGTTGTTGTTTTTGTTTGGTTGGGTTGTTGGTTTCTTGTTTTTTGGTTTTTTGGTTCTTGTTTGTTTGTTTTTGTGGGGGTTTTTGTGTTGTTTTTTTTTTTTAATTTAAATAAATGACATGAAAAATGACACAGAAAATTTTGGAAAAATTCAAATGTAGGATTTTTTTTTTCCCTTTATCTTCTCTCATTAGGACAAAAGGCTGAGAACTTTTTCCTTATCTGCTTTTGTAAAAACTCACTGGCACAGAAAAATCCTTTTGCAAGAGCAGTATAAGAAGTTGATGCATATATTTCCAAGTCACCCGTATATACATTAGGACTGTCTACACATGCAGATAAATTCAGGTCAAATTCTGCCACATGAAATCTTATTTGGGACTTTTTTTCCATATGTCTAGTCCAGAAGACTTAGATGGATGTATTGCCAGGGCAAGGTTCCAGACAACAACAGACAAGTCAAAATCCAGCCTTATTTATAGGTGTATTTGTCATTTAAAGGTAAATAAAAGATAGTGTCTGAAAAGTATCTGTGCTGTGTATGCAAATTAAAGTCCTTACCTTTATAACCACATTTCTCTCTAACTGAACCTTCACAAAGCACTCCAGAATTTGCAATGCAGCTGGTGATAAAAATCAGGTCTGCTATATTTGAACGGCTCTCTAATGACATAGAAAACCCATCAAATAGCAAACGTGATTTTTGAGGAAATTATTTGCTCTAAGAGGTCAACATAACTTGAAGGAACTGCTTTTCCATGGCAAAATGTGTCACACAGGTAAGAGAACAATTTGTGTCTTTTCTATGCAAAGTAAAAGGAGTTTGCATAAGGTCCAGTTAATTAGCTTCTTCTCTTGTCCTTTTTTTTTTTTTTTGCCTTTTCTCCTCCATGAAATAGCAACTGCTTGGCGAAGCTGAACAAATTGATCCTAGGAGCAGTCAATAAGTTTGAAGCACAGTGCTCATAGAAATATTCATGCAGCACAGGAGAGTATCCACCAGCTCTTCCAGTTTCTCTCCAAGGATAAAATTGCAGTAACAACCTAGACTCTAGAGACAGGTTTAATATCCCCTGGAGAAGCCCCACTGAAAAGGCTACAGAGTGGGAAGGGCTCCAACTTCTGCCCCTTCTGCTGACTTCCAGTAGAATCGTTAAGGGTTGAAAAGTCTTCCAAAATCGACTCCAACCATTAACCCAGCCCTGCCAGGTCCACCACTAAACCATGTCCCCAAGTGCCACATCTGCGCGTTTTTTCAACACTTACAAGGACAGTGATTCCTTAACTTCCCTGGGCAGTCTGTTCCACTGCTTGACTGCCCTTTCAGTGAAGAATTTTTTCTAAGATCCAATCTAAACCTCCCCCGGTACAACTTGAGGCCACTTTGCCTTATCCTGTTGCTGGTTACCTGGAAGAAGAGACTGCCACCCTAACCCCCTAAAACCTCCTTTCAGGTAGTTGTGGAGATCAATAAGGTCTCTCTGAGCCTCCTTTTCTCCAGGCTAAACAACGCCATTTCCCCATCTGGCTGCTTTGTATCCCTCAGTGAGCAGGAAAACATGTCAGGATGAGTGTAGGTTCTGCAGGTGTTTGAACCTTAATGAAAGCACAAGAGGAAGATCACGTAGGGTGTTCCAAAAAAGCTTACATTCACAGGGTCTTCACAGGAGTGAGCAGGGGTAAAAGAAAAGCAGAGAGGCATTGGTGCTGCTGCACTGCACAGGGCCAAAGGAGCTGTGACAGGCAGGGATGGGAGAGCAACCAGCAGCTCAAACCCCTAAATTCCCAGCCAGCTGCCAAATCCCTGCTGAGGGTGCAGCTAACTGGAACAGAGTCATGTTGTCACGGCAATTTACATCATTAGGCAACTCTTTTTTTTCCCCCTAACTGGCTAACTTTGTGAACTGCATTGCAGGACAACCACCTTTTCTTTTCACTTGTCCACCACATTTTTTTAACCAGGTAAAATCCCAAGTATTGTGCTCAGCATGCTGCTAAGGCCTAGGGAAGTCCTGGTGTACCCAAACGGTGTCTGCTCCTTCCCCTTAGCCCCTCCAATTAGGTCAGTTGGTTTAGAAAAAGAGCTTTCCTCTCTCCCCAGTACTTGTGGATTGGGGGTGTCCACTGGCACATCTATGCTGGAAACAACTTTCTATGGAAAGTTGCAGTTAGAGAAAGACAAAATTGTCCAAGGAAGAAATCACAGGGACCCAAAATAATGCTCCTCAAGAGAAGATCTTGATGGGGATGTTACTTCAGCAATTAGGTTCAGAGAAAGACAGCAGATTTAAACAAGAACTTTCCCTTTCCCAGCTTGTGAGCCTGCTGTCCCTCCCTGACACACTGGAAAACCAGCCACTTGAGATGAGTTTTCCCCTCTGAGCTGCACAGCCTTTAATCAAACATTTCCACCAAAGTTAGCAAGGGAATAAACGTGGCCATTAGCTCACAGTTGACAAAATATTTATCAAAAGAGCCTATATTGGGCAAGTCTGTTCCAAAGCAAGCAGAAGCATTTTCTTGCACTGTGGCAGCGAATGATAAGCGGGGGACAGGCAGTACTGCAAGCACTGAAGCCATGTGCTGCCAAGGGCTGTGAGGATACAGAGATCACACAGCACACAGCTACATTTTTCTACAAATGTCAATTTCTGCTTTTCAATACTTGTTCCATGGTTATTTGCTTGAATTACAGCAACAACTCCTTTGTTCCCTGCTTGGGTCACTGTTGGACATGATATGTATAAACATTAAATGACAACCTCTATGCTTCAAAGCTCCATTTAAACTTGCAAGCAACGTGTAAATATAAGAAAGAAATAGCAGAGAGCACGGGGCAGTGGAATAGCAGCCAAGCAGCCATAGTCCACAAATACTCTGGGAGGAACCACACTGGGAGAACAGGTAGGCTGTGGCAGCTGGCATTGCACCCTGTGGGGAACAAAAGTCCATCACGTTCTTTGCACAAAGGCCAAACCTGGTTGTGCCACTGAGAGGGATTAAAATTCCCATGGACTGGCTGCACTCCCAGTTTCAACATGATGGGAATTGGGTGGTGACATGTAAACCACACTTAGCTGTTTATGCCATGCACTCCTATTGTCACCCATCTATTTTGCGAATATCTGAAGTTCAAAGGCTGTCCTTTCCTGGAGAAGCATCAGGACCAGAACAGGAAGGTAACAAGAACCAGGGAAATGAGAAGCACCAGAAAAAGAAGAGTCTACTGATAAAGAGGGAAACAGACTAGAGCTTCTAAGGCATCTTCCCTTAGGCTTAGCCTACATTTTCTGGATAGTTTTACACTTCAGATGGGGTGATCTTTTGCTTTTTCGGTCAACAGTTTTGTGGAGATAAGTTGATTGTGCAGATAGTGGTACCTGAGAGGTCTTTTGCAGTAACAAATATGGCATTTGCAGTAACAAATAAGCATGGTTTAGGAAGTTCTTTAAAAATGAAATACTGCAAGCTCTGACGATGCAACACTAGAAAAGTCACTCTGAAAACTCCATCTTTCATTTCTCAAAGAATTGACAGCAATTTTGAAAGAAAATTATGAAGGTTTTATGAGCCATACTAAAACAAAAATTTTAAGCAGAATTCAGTAAAAAGGATAGAATTTTGTGTTTCTTTATATTTGTTTTTAAATGGAAGCATTCAGAGCCACACAATGGATACAAAGTAAGGGGTAAGCACTACATCTGTTCTTCCAGGGGGCTCTCAGAGCAGGGCTTGTGTGGGAACATGGGCTGTCCAGACCAAATGGACCAAAGGAAATGCCACATCATGAGGAACTTCAAAGCACAGGGAACTCTCATCTGCTGCCAACAGAATATTGGGGTGATTAAAAATAAAAATACTCCTCTTGGCTTCTGCCATTAAAAAAAATAGGTGATCTGGGTAAGGACAGACACACCCAGAGAGGTTCCTTTGTTACTTTGCGTACATCAGCAGAATTTTCCATTTCTATATTTGAGGAAGGATGTCTTCCTGGTACTCCAGCTTCCCATGAATTTACCAGATCATGCCAGCTCCGGGTTAGCAATCCCTCCATATTCACCGTATGCACATGTACCTTAATTTGTTGTAGATCGTGCGAAGATTCACCTCATTTGGGTTACAGTGAGCCCCGCTATCCCATAGTTTCGCCTGAACACTATGTTTATGGTCTGTGACCAAATTATATCCACATCTTTCATGGTGTAACCCCAGCCAGCAACCAAGCCCTACGCAGCCACTTAATCACTCCCTCACCGGATCAGGGAGAGAATCAGAAGGATAAAAGCCGGAAAACTCATGGGTTGAGATAAAGACAGTTTAATAGGGAAAACAAAGCCACACACACAAGCAAAGCAAACCAAGGCATTAATTCCCTGCTTCCCAAGGGTAGGCAGGTGTTCAGCCATCTCCAGGAGAGCAGGACCCCATCACAGGTAATGGTGACTTGGGAAGACAAATACCATCACTCCAAATGTCCCCCCCTTCCTCCTTGTTCCCCCCATTTAATATACTGAGCATGATGTCACATGCTCTGGAATATCCCTTTGGTCAGTTTGGGTCACCTCTTCTGGCTGTGGCTCTTCCCAAGCTCCCCTGCAACCCCAACTTCATCCCCAGCGTGGCCGTACAAAAAGCAGAAAAGGCCTTGGCTCTGTGTAAGCCCTGCTCAGCAATAACAAAAACATCTCTGTATTATCAACACAAATCCAAAACAGAGCCCCATATCAGCCACTGTGAAGAAAATTAACTCTACCCCAGCACAACATCCCATGTAGATCCTGATGTGTCTGAGTAGAGATAACAATGAAATTACAGAGAAAATAACCTTAATTGCTAGATGATACATTTTATCAGAGTGGGAAAAACTAGTGCACAAATTTTGCCATATCCAGTCTCATAACAATTTTTTTCTGAAGAGACCTAGAAGGAAAGAATCTGCAGGTATAAGGAAAGACGCAGAAATAGAATAATTCAGTACTACTTAACCCTAGAGAGACATCAGAAGCACATAAAGGAAAAATTCCTCAGTGATGTTTTTAAGCAATCCGCTCAAATTTAAATGTTTTTCTTTCCTCCATTTGCAGCTCTTCAAGCAGCTGCCAAGTTTACAAATATTTCTTCTAACTTGAGAACAGCTGTGGCCTATAATCACATATTTTATTTGAAACTCTGGGTTGCGGCCTACGTTAATGAAAATAGAGCAAACTAAACAAAAAAAAAATAATGGGGAAAAGTCAGTCCAAAACACATGGTTAGATTCTTATTTGCCTGTCAAATTCAAATAAATTACTGGACTTTTCCTTCAGCATACAGAGCAGACAACAGAAGATAGATCATTATAAGGTCAATTCCATACATCTTATTTATTTTATCTTCCAAACTGGTCTACATCTCACATAAAAGTGCCACTTTTCTAATCCTTGTATGAAATGAAAATTTCTAACCCTGTCACAAAATGTCAGTGGAGGTGTCACCGGGAGACCTACAAAAAGTCTGCCAAGCAGAACCCCATGAATCACATGCTCAGTGTGCTGGCAGCTGCACAAACTGGGGGGTCTTGAGCCAAGGCAGGAGAGAAAATAGCAAGATCTGAAGAGAAACAGAACAACTGGGCAAGGTGAAAACAGAAGTAAAATTGAACTGTGCAGTGGCAGCACTTCACCATTAACACACCCCTCTCTCCTTTGTTAATCAACTTCACAGCATCCTTGTGAAATGAGAAGGGAGTGATAGCAGCTGTAATATTGCTGTCACCTCATGAGGGTGATGAGCCAGAGGTACAAGGAAGCAGAGAACAGACAGAAGGTCCCAGAGTCTGGGGCAAAGACAGAAACTCACTCCAGATTTCCTGTACCCTAGGTCAGTGCCTTAACCATAAATTTATTTTTTCTCCTGGCTCTTTGGCCTTAGTCTAACTTGGTAGCTTGATGTTCATGAAGAATAAATGAGAAGATGATGGTGACTGTCCTACTGCTGACCCATGGTCACACACGGAACTGTCCTCAGTGTTCAGTGAGTCACATGAAGTGGGAGGACAGAAAAGACGTCACCAGCTGAGTGGGGTCCTCAGGTTCAAATGTCTTAAAACACTTCCAAGAGACCTCATGGGCTGAAAGAATACAATATCCTTCTTTTCAGGGTTTCTCCATTGAAGGGAACCGACCAAGAACAAAACAAATATTTTATTGAAATATACTGTAAATTTTGGGGGTTTTTGTGGTGGTTTTTTTTTGTTTTTTGTTTTTTTGTTTTGTTTTGTTTATTATTTTTTACTTTTTAGAGAGACAAGGCAAAGACAAAGGTTTCATTAAAAACCAGGGATGATCTGCAGATCAACTGAGAGGCACAGCTGCAGTGGATATATGTCACCTAGCTTCATTTTCAAAAGCTTCTGACCAGACAGGCAGCACAAATGACTGCCATTCTCCAGTGCCCAGATGCAGGATTCTATTAGCTTAATGATGCTAAAACCCTATTAATAATCTTGGCAAATTTGACACCAATGCTGGCCTAAACTTCTGCTTCCACATAAAATAAAAAATTCATCCCAACTTGGACTTTACTGCAGTAAAGAATAAGAAAGAAATAAAGAAAATCTTCTCTTCTGGGTCTGTGTATTATATTCTGGTTTAATAAACAGAGTGGTAATGTGAATATGATACACAGGGGTCAACAGAAGTCGTAGGCTCTGAAGGAGTATCAGGAAATCCAGCCCAGTGCAAACAACTGTTTAAATGATAATTATTGGCATTTTTTATATTTCTAACATATGAAAGATCTTATTTAATCCATTACATAGAAGTCAATTGTCCCCAAAAGGCACTTTCCCAGAAGAAATTCAGGGAACCATGTTTTCAAAAGCTCTCTGAACCCTTGAATTTTATCATGAATATCATGGACCCCAATGTGAGACCAGAGGGTCTTTCTGACTTTCTGTTTTATGATCACTGTTCTTCTGGAGAGAGCAGCTGCATCATTTTTCAGAGATTCCAACAGATATCTTTGTTTCAAGAAATCTGATACTCCAAATTTTCATAGAAATAGGTAAAGCAACAGCTGGGTTGTAGTTAATTTGACACATGGTCACCTGTAATTTTGGTACTGCAGGAGAAAAGATGCATCAGAGCTCATTCACGTGACACAGCTCTACACTAACCATGTGTGCTGTAGAGTTCAGAACAACATAGAAATATCCTAAAGACTTCAAAGCGGTCACTGGTGCCCAGAATCCTGTCCATCAGCTTTGTAATATCTGCGTCCCCACCATGACAGTTCTTCAGTCCCTACACAGGGGATTGCTGAGAGACTGGGGTGATCAGACACCTCTGTCAGCTCCTGAAATGCTGCTTCATCTCCAGCCCTGGCTGAGCCACGTGGAGAATATCGCTAAAGAAAGCACCACTGAAGCAGAAAGCACAGGAGAGTACAAAAGGGAGCTCTTCTGTTTGAAATACTTCTGTTCAACAGCTGAAGTTGCTTAATCAATTGCTGAAACGTTCAAATTAAGAAATGGTCAAGGGTTTGCAGAGCTATTTATGATGGAACATAATGAATAGGAGGTAAAATATGATTGGAAACAATTGGTACCATAATACCTGCACACAGGAATAGCTGCACAGAGGAATAACCTGACAAATAAATTGGACTATAATGAGTTGGATTTGCAGAAGTAGGATTAATAGATCACAAAAGTTTTTTTGATGCATGGTTGGGGCAAGAGACTCTTCAATTAAAGATACATTTATTAGAAACCTTAAAATATGAAAAACATAACTCTGCTCCAAAAACTTCTTTGTTCTGAAGCACAAGTTGATGCTCCTTGCCTGACACTGCTCAGGACCAGACAAACAGCTTGCCAAGAGCCAGAGGAAAGTGTTCATTGAAACAGAAAAATATTCCAGTCATGTATCATGGCATTGATGAATTAAAGTTCTTACATCTAGAAAAAGTGCACAGAAAATTGTTCTGGTCTTGTGGATGATTTGACATATACTGGTTGATATTTTTTCTTGCAAGAATAATCTATAAATTCCATTTTCTCTGCTTCTGGGTAGTTTCTGATGGTTCAGATTATCCATATACCCCTCAAAAATTTCAGTAGCTCCAAGAGCACTTTAGGGTAGAAGAGTAATGTGTCAGAGCACTCCAAACTCTGGTGTTGGTCTGCTCTTCACCATCTTCTGCTACTGATATTTCACATTCACACCTTTGTCTTCTGGAACCTCACTGAAACATGTATAAAGCTTTTCCTCAGAATTAACTGCATCATCTAGTCCATGATTCCTCCCCTCCTTGCAAAGTCCCTTCCTTTAAATCTCTCCCTGTTGGGTAAATTTGCCAAATCACTGATCATTCTTCTCATTGCTCTTTACAATAGCAACATCTCTCCACACCTCTCTTTAAATGTCACGCCCAAACTGAGAAAACATCTGCCTAAAGTCTTATCACCACCTACTAGTAACTTGCAGTGATACACTGCTCTTCACTGCCAAACACACCTGAGGCTGCTCAGTCAAGTCTTCGCCAAAGCTATAAATCTCTTTGATCCAGCGAGACATGGGGGTTGGAACTGGATGATCTTTAAGATCCCTTCCAATCCAAACTATTCTATGATTTTATACTATTTCTTTGTGCTGCTCCCTCAGTCTTTTTCATCTCAGAGGTCATGAAAAAGGTCATGATCCTTCTTCCCATTTTACTTGGACACTGAGGTACGAGAAGGGGAAAAGCTCTGGTCAAGATCTCCTTTGGAGCCAGTGATAAGGACAGAAATAAAAACAAATTCTCCAGAGACCTAAAACTACTCACAATACCAAATGTATCACATATCCTTGAAATAACAATTACTAAGGGTCCACACACTGCTTCAGCAGGAAAGTAAACATTTGCTGTGAAAAACCTCACATTTTCCTCAGCTGGCACTTCGTACTATGTGTACATTCATTATTCAGCAGGGTCTGAGACCCAAAACACCATCGTCCTGTCAGTGCCAGAGATAAAAGCCTTGTGGGCTTTGGGAGACACAAAATCTCAAGGTAATGCTTAAGAAAAAGGGTGAGAGACCCAGGAGAGGAAATTAAAGGTGTCCAGAGTTGCACTTGGGCAAGTTAAGAACAGCATAAAATCCAGCACTGCCCTGTCCCAGCTGTCCTCAGCTGCACCTTCAGAGAGCCCGTGAACGAGACACCTGCACCCTCAGCCATCACCAAACCAAGAACAGCCCAGCAACAGCTTTGAGCAGTGGAAAGGGGAAATTCTGTCTGCTTAACTGGGTAGATTAACTAGCAGGGAGAGGGGCAGGGGATGCTGAGGCTACCTTTGATAGACCAGTGATAGGAACTTACTTCGTGTAATGCCTCAGCTCTCTGTGATTCATTAGGCTGTGAGCTGCCCTTCAGAGGGTGTGCTCCAGACTGCTGGGAAAGCTCTTTTATTTTCCACCTAACAGGCTGATAATCCATACCTGTCCACTGCAATATCACTCTCAAGACCATCCTGAATTCCAACAAGATATATCAATTACAGAATCAAGACAATCTGTTTCCCCCCACCCCCGAATTTATTTTCAGAAGAAACATGAAGCTGGCAAATCTCTCTCACATGCTTCCTTTCCCCACTGCCAGTGGATCTTGGCAGAAAAATCCTCTAAAGAAACAAGTGCCGGAGACTTTGCAAATTTCTGGCTGCCAGTAGATGTCATTGCATACCAGCAATGTACCTACCAGCCAGGGGCCACTGCTGAAAAGAAATACATATTTTCGAAGTTTATGTAAGGGAAAAAAAAAAAAACAACACCAAAAACCCCACAAAACCAAGTTACTCGTACTCTTACATTGCTGAGAATTAAACTGTCGCAATCACTATAAGTGTGTGAGCTGACTTCGAATTATTGCAATCTGCAGTTGTTATTCTGGGTCACAGAAACCCACAGAATTTATCTAAAACCCTCTAATTATGGTTAAGAACTGCATCAAACCATGGTTATTTAGCTGTGCAGAATGTCCTTTAACTAGTTAAGGGAACACAAAAATACTCAGCATGCAGACCAAAACTGGACACATACACAAGACGATTCAGAACATATTAAGGCAGATAGTAACATTAGTAGACCTCACTTTTTAATAATAGGATTCTGAAAAGAAATCACAAATATTAACAACTCCAGTGAACTGCAGGACAGCCTTATAAAGTAGATGAGGTATTATTATACAGATGTTTAAGTGGTAGACTGAGGGGTTAAGTGCTGAGTGACTTTAACCAGATGAAGTTAGTAGCTAAGAATAGTTCCTAAGAGAGATGATTCCCAGCACAAAAAAAAACCAAAAAAAAACCAAACCAAAAAATAACAAAACAAAAAAACCCAAAACATATACAAAAAAGCCCAGCAGATTGCGCTTTCACTTTTCATTGCCAGGTCAGTTTTATCTACACTCACATTACTTTTTATTCTGCATTAAAATAAGAAGAACTGAGCACAGCAATGTTTCCATAGCCACTGTCTCCAAGGAACATCAGTGACAGGGCATTGGGGTTTTGTTTTGTCTTCAAATTTCAACTCAATATTATCTCTAAACTTGGAGATGTTTTCCCATTTTGTTACTGTCAAGACGTGCTCACTGAAGGAGCCAGCTGGGATGCTGATGCACCAAGGCTTCTGCAGCCTGCTTCTGCCTTAGTCACTCAGGGGAAACCCTTCAGCTCACCAGTCTTGGGTAAGCTGGGTGGCATTTTTGAGTTTAGGAACTTGGGGGCACTAGGTGAACACCACAGCAGCCCAAGCAAGGTCTGTAACCTGACTGGAGCATCTTCCCTGCTCTGGGCTCATGGTTTCAGCAGTGAAAAGGACACACACATCATCTCTTGGAGTGGTAATTAGCTTTATTTGGAAATTTCAGTAATAAGGACTGTTTTTTGGTTCATGTAAGCTCAGGCCCCACATCATTTAAGAGCTCAGAGAACACATCCAGCTATTAGAAGTTCATCTGGTTGTTCCCCCTCCTTTGTACTGAATCTGTTTTCAAGCTCTCACCTCTGGCCCTTAGGTCTAAAATATCACTGTGAGCCTGAGCCTTACCTGCAAGTTAATCACACACACCATCCTTCTGGTCCCAAAATGCATCCCTTAAAAACACACAGATGAATGCTCTCCACCATCCAACCAGCCTGCAGCATCAGACTCCAGCTATGCCTGCAGCACTTTCTGCAGGCAGAACTGCACTCATTTTCTTGTGTCCCAAGTTGCTGGATGCTGGCCAGCCCTGATCTAAAGGCACAGTGCTTGAGCTAATTTGGTAAGTCCTGCTGACAGCACAGCACAGGGGTAAAAAAGCAACAGGGCTTTCAGGTCAGGCCTTTCATATATTCAGCTGCCTCAGGGCAGACAGAGAATACAGAGCTCGGTGTGGAGAGACTGTATCTAACAGGGTAGATTTCCACAGCTTTTCCAGAAGCACTAAAAATGGCAATAACTCCAATTTGGAAGAGAAGGGATAGGGAAGCAAAGCCTTTTTTCAAAGTATCTAGTAGGCAAGATATACAAACCTGGAGGCAAAGAGCTTCTTCAGCTTAATTTTAGAGGAATGAAGGGTTGCTGCTTTGCACAAGGTCAGCAAGATCATTAGAGCCAAGTTTCAGGTCTGGATGTCCTACAGTCTAGCCCAGAGCCTTAACTATCTGCCTGCTTTTCTTTTCTACACTTGGTCTTGCCATCACTGCATCTCTAATAAGCCAAGCCACATCAGAGGTTTTATTCTCCTTAGAAATCTTATAATAATCCTTCTGCATTTTTATCAGAGTCATTACCATGAAAAAAAAAATTGCTAGGAGAATATAGACTTAGTCTACTAAAGTTTTTTCCTCATATTCATTGCTGCCTGTGTGATTATTAGCATGAAGGGAAACAGATAAAGCACAAAAGGCAAGCTTGGATACTCTTGGAAACTCATTAGTGAGGGAAGTCCCAGTGCAAAACATAATGAAACCTTCATCCACTACCTCTGCAAAAGGTGGGTGCTCATGGTTAGAGTTTCTTTTCCTCTGACGAATTGTTTTCCTGTAGAAAAATGGTGGTAGTTATCACTTGATGCAGTTGTTTCATGACACCTTTCTTGTGTTTCCTACTCTTCTTCAACAGGTGTGGATAGTGTTGGCCCAAGCCCTGAACAGACTATGGAAATTTCTGCCCCTTTCTGGGCAATGAGGGTGTCAGGAATATTCAAGAGTTGTACAAAAGTCTAAGAACAGCTACCAGCAGGCAAGCCAAAGGTATAGCGAGCTCCTGCCAAATCTGCCTCCATTTTCCTTACGGGAGACTTCTCAAACTTTCTGTCCTGCTGTCACCAATCACTGTTTGCAGAGGCCCACTGACATCCTGAAGCAGAGGATGTCTTTGTACTGACTAGAGGTGTCTCAATACCTGCTGGATGAAAAGCAGCTTCATTTTGTTCATTTTAAACTTGCCATCAGGTAGGCTGATTTGTTTCCCCTTAGGTTTTACAACAGAGAAAGAATGAAAAATAATTTCTCACTGATGTCTCCATCCCACTCAAAGTTTTACAGATTTTCACCTTATTCTCTCCAAAGTCTTTACTTTTCCAAGCACCTTCCTGCCTGCAGAGTCTTCTCACTGCCCTTGGCCTTTGGAATGCTAGAAGGGTAGCTCAGCACCACTGCATAATGCTCTGTACTTTGCAAGACAAAGGGATAAGTTTTTGAAAGCCTCCCAGTTAAATTTTGCAGGGAGGCGTTGGAAGGGCTGGCTGGTGATGTGGATGGCTGTGCCCCAGGAATGCAGACCTCATGCTCTACAGAACCTCCCTTGTCAGACATGAATTCTCTGACTTTGATCAAGTTACTGAAACCCCATTTTGCTTGAATCATCCTCAAAAATGCTCTCCAGCTGCTCCTGCTGCCCTTACTCCTCTCCTGCCCTTACTCCTCTTCAATCAATAGAGATTTGAAGATATGAGTTATAACCCTTCCAGGATCAGGCCATCTGGTTTAGCAGATATCCATTTGAATAACTTCCAGAATAAAGGTAAAACATTTCCTTTCATGGTGATGACATTACAGAACTGGACATTTACCTGTGTATAATAATCAGTTCAACAACAGAAACGTTTGCAAAAGTGAATGAATACATAGTAAAGGGACACAGATTTATGAGAAGAAATATGACAGACTACATCTAATATGAAAGGATTAAGAAATCCAAGGGCTAATAGATGACAGTCAATAATGGAAATTTAAGATCCAATACAAAGCAGCAATAGCTGAATCCCCCCTCTCCAGGAAATTCACTTGAGAGTGGTTTACAAGGGCACTGTAGATGCATTATAAATATTATATATTTATAATATAAACACATATTATGGTGTTTTCTTTTTTTTGTATTTGTGGACAACAACTTGGCTGCATATGAATGTTTCTGTACATAAAAAGCATCCTCCATCACTCTGAGCTGTTTAGGCCTGGCAGAACATGCCAGGCTGATGCTTGAACCATCACAGTGAATTTCCTGGGTTTAAAAGTCACACAAGTCCTCATGTCAACATGAATTAGGTTTTTAGCCACAGGCGCTAATATCTTTGTGTTTTCCACTAATGATGTGCTTGACATGTTATATATTCTAATACAAGCATCATTTTGGCTTTAACTTGGTGAAATAACCAAGGTAATGACTTGGAGAAGAAACCTTAGTGCCTCTGCTGTCCTCCTGGAAAAGCACAGGATTCATTCTCCCTCTAACAAATGCCTCAGTTCTCACATAAATGCCCTACAAACAGCACTTGGCAACAGCATGGTCTGACAGGTGCATGGCACTGGCACAGCTGGAGAGAAAGAATATAATAAGAGGATGATTTTAATCTTGTCATCTCAGTCTTTTCAAGGATGAGACAACTTTGTTCCATCAACATTTAGGATGTGAGCCTTGTTCTTTTAAAGGATCCCACAGCACATGCACAGCAGCAACCACACAGACTGCAGCTGTTAGTAAAGTCCAGCATCTCTGATCCATCTTTCCAGCACTGGCTCATACCCATAAAAATCAAGGAAACAAAGCTGCCACAGCCAAAAGGAAAAATAAGAATTCCTGCTCATGCAGCCATTGCAGCACAGCAGGTAAACAGAGGAAATGCGTGAATCCTCTCCTTCCAGGTATTCTTCTGTCTGGGAAGGTTTTAATTTCATAGGCTATTCTACTTTTCTTCAGGAGCAGAGATGGTAACTGGCATTTCAGGCACTTGCAGCCCAGCTCCCTGTTGTTCTGGCTACATCTTGGGCCCTGGAACAGACTGTGCAGGGGCACGGTCATTGCACCAAGCCTGTCAGAGCTCAAGAAGATCTGGACTGTGCTCTCAGTTAAACAGTTTAGTTTTAGGTAGTCCTGGAAGGGGCAGGCAGTTGAATTGGACGATCCTATGGGTTCCTTCCAACTTGAGATATTCTATGATTTTATGATTCTATGTCCCCAGGCTCCCTTTTTAATCAATCCAACAACATACAGCTGATACATCTTCACTCTGCATCAGCAACAGCACTGACACTCAACCATTGGGTGCACATGGGGCACAAACACCCTGGGTACCAAATACCCTCCCTCCACAGCTGGGCACAAGCTGCCTCAGCTGGCAGAAGTACCAAATAAACACAACAAGCTGACCATAAACTCAGCATCCTCCAAGCCTACACATTTGTTTGGGCACTCAATGCTGTTTGGCTACTCCAACTGTACATAATGTGAGGTCTCTCTGCTTTTCCCCCTCCAGACCTGCAAACCCATTTGCCTATGCATGAAAACAATACAGATGGAATGACATTTTCCAGCATTTTTCTGCAGAGTTCAAAATGTAAGAAAACAAGAAATTGCTTCAACTACTGCACAACTCATATTGTAAACATCATGTTTCCCACCACACTGGTGACTCTCACCACCTGCCAAACTTGAGATGGTTTCCAAAGGCTGAGCCCTGAGTCTCAAAGGCTAAATAGTGGCTGTCAGTGGGAGGACTGCAGGAAAATGAATGCACAAATATGTTCTTTATAGCCCCCATGTCTCTAGCCTGGCTCAATAATATTTCCTGCCATGAGCAACCCTCATTTCAATTGTAATTTCACATGATAAATTACTACTATATACAATCAATATATCATAATCATAGAAAGAACAAATGAGAAGATGCAATGGCCCGAAATGCCATGTTCTCTCTAGTGCAGCATTCTTCCTTTCTGACCACAATCCAATGTTGTTTTAAATTCTCTGAGTATTTGAGTAGCCACAGATTCTCTGAAAAACAGCTCAACAGATTCTTAACCTCATTTTCAGTGTGAAGCATGACTTTTTCCTTAATACATTTGTCTCCTATACCCTCCTGTCAATCTTTTTCCATTGTTCACTGCAACTTGAAATTTCATTTTGATCATAAGGAAAACACCCTCAACCAGGTGTGATATGGATCTACAGACAGAAAGAGCTAATTCTCTGAAGTCTAGGCATGGAGACTCATCTTTTTGTGCAGAATGGAAAGCTTGCAGCCAGAATTGCCTTGAAATCACCATCTTTTTTTAACACAAATTAATCCAGTCATGCTACTTTTTTCCCACTCTTGATCACCAATGAAAGAGTTTTCCAAGATAGATAACCCAGAAATTTTCAGTGGTTATTCCATACCTTCAGTTTTAACCTCCAAGTCTTATTACTCTGCCCTGCCTAATATTTGAAGTAGAAAAATATTCCAGCTTTTGTCATTCAGTTTATTAATGGAAAGATCCAATTGAAAGAAAGACTACAACACACGCCTCATCCTGCTTAAAAATTCAATAAACTCAAAATTATGCTTTCCTTTTGTTTTTCATCCTTCCAGACAATTTCTTTAGTGCATTATCCTCCACGAACTCACTGCTGCTTAAACAAAGCAAAGATAATGATTTCAATTTGATAAGATTTTCTATGGCCAATGCACAAAGAAAACTCAAAGAACACGAAGGAGAAAAAGCAATGAACAACCAAAAGCTTGTCTGAAGAAAGAGGCATAACACAGCAAAAAAGTTCCCCGCAAAGATCCAAGTGTGTAAAATCTTTTGCATCTTGTGCACTCCAAAAGCAACTTCTGAACTACAGAAAGCAAGAGCAAGCAACTCATTTATTGGACCAATGAAGGATTAGATCTTACCTTTTCTCCTTTTGCCCCTATGCCATAGGCTTTGCCCTAAAAAAAAAAAAAAAAAAAAAAAAGAGGGGAAAATGTGCATTTGAAAACAGGATATCAAACAACACTACAAATACACATTTCATATTTTCCTTGTTATGTATCCAAGATCTATCTCTCTTTATATATAGATGCACAAGTCACCTATCAGCTGCTATAGGGAAAGCAATTTTCTTTGGGCATAATTCCTTAATAATAATTCAGTGACAAATTAAACTAAAAAATTTATCCAAAATTCTCCTGCTGCAGCCAGAAAAACATTTTTTATTCATGGAAGAGTCTGATGTTACATTTCCAAAAGCAAAGTTGCCAACAACGCTTACTGGAATGAATTTTGCATAGGGTTAAAAATTTTCTTGCCTAAAAACTCAGTTTGGCACTTGCATTAATTGCAGCTGGGGAAGGCTGTATCTTGGTCATCTGAATGTAAAAAGTTGAGGGAGATTTGCATCTTCTTTTTGTTTGGTTGTCTCATATTGTCCCCAGCAGATATGTGGTATAATCAAGTGCATCCAAGTTACATATTTAATTAGAAGGTCCATTTAATTAGAAGGTCAATATCAATGTCAGTTATCAGTTCTATTCAGGGATGAACCCTCCATTTCACCATCTCCAAGAGAGGACAGTCAGTGCCAAGAAGACCAGATCAGCGTCCTCCTGGGATTCAGGTCCAGCAGAGGGAACACACTGACCAGGGCACGCAACATTGTGGAGAAGTTCTCACCACAAAGGAGAAAAAAATACATTTTCATCTCCTTAAGTAAAATCATTGGATATTTCTTACTTACTGACTCTCCTTTTTCTCCTCGGAGTCCAGGAAGCCCTGGGATGCCTCTTTCCCCCTTGAAAAATAAAGCATGTTAATATCACAGAATTAATTCATTCCTTTCTTAGACTTAGAAGGAAAGTGATGAAACGAGGGTTTGACTGAAATTATGGGAACTTTTGGTCCTATCAGTCTCTACAGCCAAGATTTCAGCTCCTGCCCTAAGGACTGGGTGTGCCTAATTGCATGTCTTGAACATCCAAGTCTTCAGATTGATTTCTGTTCTATTTTTCATATGAAAATAAAGGTAGAAGCTTTCAGAGTGTATTTGCAAGGCAGAGAGTTTTCTCTTTCAAAAGCCCTTATTTTTTATTAAGATAGGATATACTTGGAAAGGTGCTTTGCATAAGACCTAGAGGGTACATGCCTAAAATGTGCAAAAAATAACCTGAAAATGTAAAGATTTTAGAGCTTTTTTTTTTTTTTTAACTTCAAACCCCTTGTTTTCAGTAATGCTAATTTTTTAGTATCAGCTAACTTTTCTCTTCCCACCCACAAGTGTGCAGCACACAGAGTCACTCTTCCTGCTTGTTCCAATTGGAGAGAGGGAAAGTAACACAGAAAAGAGACAGCTGAAAAGATATAATTTATGATGGGTGGAAAAACTGTAACTGCAGAAGGAAAAGAAAAAAATGGTCAATCAAAAAACAAGATAAACGTTTTCTTCACTCTTCTCCTAAGATGGGCAGGGGTAAAAGGGATAAAGAATCAAAGAAGATACAAAATTTCACAAATATTTATCAGATACAGAACTAAAAGTGGTGCCAAAACAAACAAGTGCAGAAAAAATACCTGCAAATCATTTTCACACACTGCTCTGCAGTCTCAAAATGAGAGGAAGGACCAGCTGAGTCTATATCCACCACTAGGACTGGGTTAAGGCTCTGTGCAGTGCTGCCACCAGTTCCTTCAATTCCTCTGGTCCTGGGAGCTGCTGGGGAGCAGAGGGCTCTGCCCACACACCTCTACTTGATTCTCCTTTGCTCCCTCCTGATTCTCATCCAAAATGTATAAAGTAGCATATATGCAAAAAGTTATGTCATGGTCAATTAAGAAGGCCATAGTAAAATTCATAAAAATTTTTATGTAACCATCCATTTTAAGTCACTTTCTAATTTGGAGGAAAAGATACATCCTGCTAGAGCTTGTCCAATACACTGAACTTCACAAACTTCACAGTGGCAGGTAAGCATTGTAATTTATATGTGGACAAAAATACATCTCACAGAGAAAGGATTTTCTCTAAATTTGGATCAATAGCAGTGCTGGAAGAGAGAAGCAGCCTGTTGATCCTCATCCCAGTGCCCAAACCAGCCATTCTGGCTGCCTGCAAACAACACAGCCTGCAGAGGGACTGTGGAAGGAAAATCAATTTGACTGGGCTGTCATTAGCACCTAAAATTTATCAGTAGGACCGAGCTTCAGATATATTAGCCAATTCTGCCACAGCTATTTCCTGCCTTACTCTATCCCACTATGATCTTTATCATATCTCCTTCCAAAACACATCAACTGTGTCTCCATGCATTACCCTCAGTTTGGCAGCAGGGGTGATGCCAGAAAATTTATCTTCCAGGAAATTTTCCACTTTTTCAGTAACTGCAAGCTCTCCTATTTTGTCCTTCTTTTGAAGGCTTAGAGAAGATCAGAAACTCATTATCTTCATCTTTCTTTAGTAAATACCAGGTGGTAATGTTGGGGAGTCACAAATAGCATTGGATTCCTTCCCCATGGTCAGCATTTTAGCCTGGGTAGCTCAGTAATGTTGCAGACAGAGAGGAGAGAAAAATTTTTCTTGAACATAGAGCATGGACTGTGACAAGCTGGTCCTTGGTAATAGTGATGTAAGAACTGCTGTCAAGAGTAGTATTTGTTATTTAATCACAGCATCTTTGCAAGTTGGGAGAAAAATCTACTGCTTGCCTTATTTAGCAGATAGAGAAGCTAAGTAATTTGTCTCAAATCATCATATTTGTACTAAATTGTTGTCAGATCCTGGATTCAAATGGCATCATCCCCAGGTCCCTGAGACTGTGTCAGTCCTGCCTTGTCTGTGTACAAGTCTCAAACCGCTACAGCCCGGGAAAATCACCCACATCAGCAGGAGTGGGCCAGCCCTTCTGGGGTCTGTTCCAGAAAACCTGCTGATGCTGTGCTTGTAGATACCCTCCTTTGTATCCCGTTGGTGTGTCCTGCACGCCAGAACTGCCCCACGTCACACACTGAGACTCTCTCACCAGCACAGAGACCTTGGCAAAGCAGGGAAAGACAATGGGATGTTGCTGCAGGGCCCTTTTGACATTATCATCATTGTCTTTTCTGCAACCTCCTCATAACAGTCATGGCTTTGCCATTGCTCAAAATAGCCCATCACTATTTAAGCTGTCACAGATTAAAATAGAAAGCTCCTATTTATATATATGTGGAAGCATAAGGAACCTTTTTCTGCACTTTCAGCCAGGCACATTTGAGCAGTAATGAGCCCATGTTCTTTCATCCCAGCCTCCAAAAGGCATATTCTTATCTGCAGAACTTCTCCCTGCAGACAGCAGACCAAGCTTTGCCAAAAGATAATACATATCTGAGGATGTCTGACCTTCCAAGACCCAGAGATTTTTCCTTTCCCCTTCCACAATCTTTCATAAGAACAAAGTGACCTCTGGTGGGATGAAACTCCATTATTCACCAAACAGGTAAAAACTCTGTGACTCGGTTTGCAGAAGTGATTCAGATGGAAACAGTTTTGAATACAACTCTTTACCAAACATCTTTTCAATCACACAAATGGGTAAAACTGGGAACCACCAACACCACCAACTTTGACCTCTTCAGCAAGGTTGTGACTCTGTTTTCTTCCTGTACAAGTGCTCTCTTTAAGTCTGTTGCCTCACAGCCCTATTTGTAGCCAGGCACAGAAGGAAAATATGTTTATGCTGAATGTGCATGTGTATATCAAAAAAGCTTGCAGAACATGCAGGGTAATATAAAGGCTCCACTGTGAAACTTGAAGTAGACATCACAACCACTCTCCTACCCTTTTATCTAGGAAGAAGAGTACTGAGGGAAGTGGCCTATATTTAACATCATGACTCAGACAATCTTGCTAAGGATAACAGATTGTGACCGATCCTTTATCCCTAGTCTCAAGAAATTTTCTAGAGTGTGACTGGAAGGCTGCTCCCTAAACTGTGCACATATATTACTGCTGAGCAAGGCACAGCATGGAAGCAGCACCTCGTTTTCCAGGTGACCTGCCATGGAAGCTGTGCATGACCTAGTAAATAACAGTAATTTGCAAAAATGCCAGTTTAGAAGCTACAGAAAAACATTTTGCAACATTCTGGCTAAGAATGACATAAAGCAGCAAGAGAGAAGTCTAAATGCAAGTGTAGGATAAAGATAAAAGATGGACAGAAACTTCTGCAGTCCCAGATTCATCCACAACTGAACTTGGTCTTATACTAAATTGGCTCTTATTTCTCAAAATCTTCAAATCCTCAATTTACTCTGAAATTGTTTCACTGTTGCTGTTTCTATTAAACAAAAACTAGCAAATATTACTGACCTTTTGACCTTTGGGGCCTTCAAAGCCAAGTGGACCCCTCTCCCCCTGAGACAAAAAAGACATGATTAATCAAACTGATCTTCTCATTTTATAATTGAGTAAGGGGCCTGATCCTACAACTACTGAGAACAACAAAAATGTTTTTAGGTTTAAACACAGAAGACAATAAACCTGACGTGCTCTCAGGAGCAGTGACAATGAAGCTGGTCTCTCAGAGGTCCCAGTCAGAGCCAGAATAAGCAAGAACATTGCATTTAGAAGCTATGAGATTCTTTTCAATGTGGCCCCATTTACCTTCAGAATCTGTTTCATTTTATTTGAAAAAGGATGCACATAACTGAGCTGCATAAGAATAACCACTTTGTTTTCAGTGCTGTTACCAGGGCCACCAGCATGATCAGAATCACTAAATTAGGTAAAGAGAAAACACTTGGGGAAACTTCCATTACCTCTGTAGACATCCCAAATGAAGCACACTCGTCTCAACACTCACCTTTTGTCCAGGAGGACAGGAGCAGTTGAAAATCTTGAGGTGTCCAACTTGTTCACTGCCAACAGTGGGCCTCACTTCCAGGGGAGGTGCTTCCGTCAGGACCATGACCTGGCACTGCACCCAAACACCCAAGGTAAGGACAAAACCTTTGGTGCTGGAAAGTTTCCCCTTCCACCCACTTTAGACAAACGCCATAGGCACTACTGTGTAAAACAAAGCCAAATGTGTCCTTGTGAGGAATGAAATCCCACAAAAGCCATTTATTCAAGCAATAGGGGAAAATGTGGCAAAATGAACAATGAACCTCTTTAACCAACATCAAGGGAAGAAGAGTGAAAGGAGAGTGGAAGTTTCTAGTGAGAGTTGGGGACAGGAAAATAAGCAGCAACTGGCACTTTTTTTTTAGCTGTTCCCAAGTAAAACCAGTGGGAAACATGTTGAATATTTCATGCTGCATTTCTGTTGTTCCATCATCACTTTGGGGTTTTGTTTCCCCTGACAGTTTGACAAGGAAAGAGGAACTTGGAAACTTCAAATTCTTCAGACTCATCCCTCTGCAGTGGTCCTCCTCTGGCACTGCTACACTGCCAATTACACAGTTAGGTTTCAATTACCCTTATTAAACAAATTAGAATCCCACACTGCCATATATTCCCTGATTTATATCATAGATTTCAATGAGGAGTGTTCATGTGAAAATGAACAAAGGACAAAAAGGACCTTACTGGTCCAGAGGGGATGTCGCAGCAGGTCTCCAGCTCAGCGTGACGAGAATCACAGTAAATCACCATCCTCTGAAGATCAAACTGGGAGACAAAGGGAGGCAACACTCTCAGGGACAGTGAATTATTAAAGACCGCATGTCCTTTTGCTTGGACACAAACAGAGCAGGAAAATACAAACAAAAAACAGATGGTGCTAGCTTCAGAGCAGTTCAGTGGATCCTGTAGTCAATCTCCATCTCTCCCTATCAATAATGGACCAATATCTCAGCATGCTCCAAGAGCCGAGATAATGAGACCCTGAAAATGCCTATTCAAATTCTAGTGAAGGTTTTCGTGCTAATCCCCATATTCTGGCCAAATTTCTGTCTGAGAAGACATATGCTGGCCACATCTATCCCTCTTAGAATTTCATCTAGACACAAGGTCTGTTTTTCTCCTGTTGTGCCTTGCATCTTCTGACCATTTATTGCCGTGTGAGAAATGTTATGAACACATTTGATATGCATGTGCCATCCATTTTGCACAGATAAGAAAGATTATATAAGCCACAAACACCAAATAATCATACATAAATTATACCAGGGTAACACTGATGGTGGACAATCAGCCTGTGTGTCTCGAATTTGGCTCATTTATACTGAGTTATTTAATATCTGAGGAATGGAGAATGTATCACAACTCTCCTCAGTTAAAAAGCTTCCTTTTTACCCCCATCTCTTTCTATCACATGTGGAAACATTCATGATGCCAAGATCAGATGGAGAAAGACTTTTCTATGTAGTTCAGTATCCAGTTTGATGATATTTGTGTACAATTTTGTCTCTGCTTCTAATTGTAGCACATTCTGTGACTAGACAGGAAGATGAAATAAATTTCTCATTTTTAATCCCTGTTATGAAGATACAGTCTCACATAAAAAAAGAGCAATTCCTGTACATCATGAGGTGTCAATCTGTCTTAGCTATGTAACACTGGCAACATATCAGTGATGCTGCCTCAGGAAAAGGGTCAGTTACAACCTAACCCCCAAAACCCCATTCATGCACATGCTGCAAACCCAATGCTGAGTGTTACCCCAGCTCTAACCAGCAAGCACAGTACTTACATCAATGGGGACACTGTCATACAAGCGTTTGCCAATCACCGTCTTTCCTTGAATGTCAATATTTTCCCTGTCTTCAATAGGCAGCATCTGCACCAGCTTGCAGTCTATGTACAGTGAGACAGCCTTGGACTGGATGCTGAGGGCAATTTTGTGCCAGTTGCGGTCAAACAGGTCACTGACCCGTGCGTTTCGGAAAACCACCCTGACCGCATCCTTGGTGAGCCCCACAGCATTGTACTCCACAGCTTTGTTCTCTCCATCCAGCCGGATTGAGACCTGCAAGGAAACAGAAGGGCTTTTGCTAAGGAACAAAGCCTTCTCCTTCCTCCTGACAGCTTTCCATCACCACCGACACCCTTAAGCCGGGGATGGTACAGCCTATGGTGAGAAGCCCACGCAAAGAGCAGAGAATGGAATTTTGTGGGAGATATGGACAGGGAGCCTACAGCTGGTGCTGGTAGATCAGATGGGCTGCACAGGCTTTGGTGCAGAGCCATGAGCAGCTAAAGCCTCCTCCTGTGAGTACAACCCTTGGCATGGTTTCAGCACAGGCACCTTGCTGCCAGGACTCGGTGTAGCACAGGTCAGGGGCACCCCCCCCAAAGGCACAGAGCTGAACCTGGTTTGGATCCCTCTATCCTCTGCACTCCTCCACTACTTCCCAGCAGTCTCTTTACTCCCATCACATGTCCTCCGCTGTCCCATGGGACATGGGAGAATGTTTCATTTCCTGGTATGAAACCAGTCTGCTGTATTGTGGCACTGCCCACGCTTTATTTCAGGTGCTTTGAACAGAAAACTACAGCTACACCCAATCCCCTGTCTCACAAACCATAAAGCAGGCAAAAATAGGCTTTTGAAGACATGCAGCTTTTAGTTCATTAACAAACTGATGTCTTCTTTCACCAAGTCAGGCAGCTACCAGCAAGCAGCAGGGAATGGAGCAGGAAGAGCCAGGAATGGTGTGTCCACAACTGCAGAGCTGGGAGGAGTTTGGGCCACCTTGGCACTGAGCTGTGCGTCATGTGAGGAGCTCAGGACAGGCTGACTCCACATCTGACCCAACTTCTCCGTGCAGCTGAGCACAGTGCTGGCTGGGAATGCCAGTTGGGAATGCCAGCTGGGATCAGTGTTGGCTCAGGAGTGTCTGTGTCTGGGAGCTGTGCAGGTCTGCAGTGGAGTGGCCAAACCATGACCATCACAAGAAACAAGGCTCATGGGGCTCTAAGGCACTTCTGGCACCACAATTGAAGGCACTTTTGAAATTATTACTGGAAATATTGAGTGGCTTTTTTCTCTTCTCACCTAAGCAGTTCAAGTTTTCAACTTCCTCCAAGAAGTACTGAGCAATACACACATTCTCACTCTGCAGCAGATAGGAATGAATGTGGCAGAGTAAATCACATTTCATTTTACAAAGTTGCAGCTGACAATAACTTTCATATAAACCTTTTACCATAGTCTCAAACCCAGTTAGCTAAGTCTTCAAACTGCACCGATCCTCCACTGAGAGCTCCTAAAATCCTTTTAAATACCAGTCCCAAAGCAGCAATACTGAATTACATGGTTGTGTGAGCCCATGCTGACAGTCCAGTTTAGAGTCCTGGGTAATGGCATCACAACTATATTTGGTGCAGAGCAGAAAAATGTACAGCCCATCCAAACCATTCCCTCTCAAGCACCCTCGAAAACCTAAACTCTACCAAGCTGTTAAGAACATGTTGTATAGGGGCAGACAGCCCTTTAGTAGACACTTATGGTATTTTTCTTCTGAGAACCTGAGACAGCTGGCAAAAAGTTATTAAATCAAATTGTGCAGCAGCCAGGACTTAGGGTTATGGAGCTATAATGGGTGTTACACCCACATCCAGAGCAGGAACCCATAATGCCTTTACAGGATATCTACAGGTCTGTGCAAAACCTGACAGAATTCACTGCTCTGTAGCACATCTGTGTGACAATCTTTTTCCAAACAGGCAAAATATTTTCCCTGAGCAGGACTATCTGAACAAAACAACTGAAAACCCAGCAGTAGTTTCAAGAGCAAGGATGTTATGTCCACATGAAAAAGGAGTGGGGGTTAAGGCAAGAAAACTGGCTCATGGTAATACTAGAAAAAAAAAAAAAAAAAAAAAAAAGGCTGCTCCTTGTGGCTGCAAAAGGGCCTCTTACCTGTGGTATGCCGTACTTGTCAATAATCTGCCAGATATACCAGTCTTCTTTCCTGGAAGCTTTCCGGAATTTGAAGGTAGTTACAAAGGCATATTCATCAGGCAGACCTTGTGGAAATACATCCCTGACATGGGGAAGGGAAAGAGAGCAATGGATCAGGCTTAGCAGTGAAGAGCAGAACTTCTAAAACTCTCACCATGTCCCAGCAATGCTTCCTAAAATTATCATTATCGTTTCTACAAAATCTGCTTTATTTGGAAGCCTGCAGAGAGATGAACATGAGCTTGTGCCCTCCAGGTTCTGTCTTTTTGGAGCCCTTTTTTAATTCTAATGGCTCTCAAATTGGATAAAATATAATAAAAATATGCAGTCAAGTATCCATCATGTTAAAAAGGTTGTTTTTCACTTCATGCTTCTGTTCACGCAACCTGTAAATAATTCTGTTCTGCTCCAGGTGCACTGGAGTCCTGTGACTTCTGAGAACGGCCAGGAGCACCCAAAACCCTCTATAAATGGACCCAATGATAGCAAAAAATAATGTAATATTTGCCCCAAAACAGTCACTACACTTCATGTCTTTCCAAGATGTTCCTTAGCTTGCAGCCCTGGATAACAGAAGCAGCTTCTCAAATCAAAGATTGCAAGCACATCAGGCAGAAATTTATTCAGTGGGACACCATGAGCCCTGCATGTAACCAAAAACATGAAGTAACCAAATCCAACACTGTTTTTTCCAGCATAAAAACCTGTCATAATACAGGGATGCAGGGTTGGACAGAAGGGAAAACTAAGCCAGTATCACTGTTTTTCTCTGTTACTAGCCATTACTGGATGCCTAAGAAAAAGACTGAACAGAAAAAACATATCTCTCCTATCACCAGATCTTTGGAATCCAGGAGTCAAATTCAGAGACAAATGCAATTTCTATATCAATAACTTGTTATGGATTTATCTCATATAGACTTCTGCATCCTCCCCTTGAACTCAGGTAAACTTAAGGCATTCCCAACAGCCCTTGACAAGGAATCACCCTCTGCTGCCCATTGCATAATGAGCCTCCTCCTGTTTGTTTAGGACCTAATTCAGTTCTTATCAGGGACAACACAATAAACCTATTCTTTTGCTATTTTTTATACCATCCATGGTTTTTCAAACTTTGCTGATAATGCCTCTAAGCCACCTCTTTTCCCTCCTGAAGGGTCCCAGTTAACATTGTTCTTCATGCCCAAGCCAGCCTGCTCCTATCATCATTCCTAAAGAAATCCTTCCTAAATATCATGTCTTCGCTTCAGGACATCTGAGCAGTCAGGCATAAGCTACTCGACAGAAAACAAAACATAATGGCAGCAATTAATGAAGAGCAAACTATGAAGATGTCGTCTTAATGAGTAGTTGATATAATCCATCACTATGCAGAAACTGACACAGTCCAGGGTATGTAAAACTAGAGGCCTTTAATTGTATTAAAAGCAAAAAGCCCTCAAAATTTCCAGAATAGAGTTTTGCAATTGCAGCAAAGGTTGAGAACCAGTCTTTCCTAATGCCAAAATCGTCAATCATGTTTTAATCTGTGATTCGAATCTCTTATCTTTTCAGCCAAGTTATAAATTCAGAACACTGGTTTCATCTGTTAATGTGGCTTTTGCTATATAAAATGCCCATGCAAGATATGCACCATTATGAGCTGGTTTTCCCTCTGGAGACACAGAGACTCTCTGAATTCTTCCAACACAAAAGAAAACTTAACCAGGCTCCCACCATCCTCTTTTACAAAATCCTTCCTTTAGGAGAGCAGACAAGGCTGTCTGACTTTCTGGTACTAGTTATTTTAACCACGGAGGTCCCTGTTGGCTGGAAGTTACCAAATCTACAAGAGGGCCTAGAAAGAGCATCTGGAGGTGAACAGCAGTAGTATCCAGAAGGAGGATCGCCTTAGATAAGATAGTAGGAAAAAATTTTTTACTGAAAAGGGATCAGGCTTGGAACAGTCTGCCCAGGGAAGTGGTGGATCCCTGGAAATGTTCAAATAAAAGTGTGGATGTGGCACCTGGGGACATGGTTTAGTGGTGAACACGGAAGCATAGGGTAACAGTTGGACTCAGTGATCTTACAGGTCTTTTCCAAATGTAACGATTTTATGATTCTGGACAGCTCTGAGCTGGGAACAGGAATATCATTATGCAAGCTTAATTTCAAAAAGAGTTTTCAGATGCTTAACACCCACAGAAATAACTGGGAGTTCGGTGCCTAAATATCCCAGTGCGTCTGGCCACACCTCATCACACAAGGCTGACAAACAACCCATCAGGTAGATTTAAACTGACAGAAAGCCATAATGACCTATTACCTGCCACCCTCAACTGATTTTTAAAGCTGCCAAGGAACCAGCTGCAAGTTCCCAACAGGGAAGTGTTTCATGCCAAAAGCAAATCTAAAGACAATCTCATTGCTTTGAAGATGTGATAAAAGCTATTTCTGAAGTCATTGGTCCCTGCATTTTTTACAGAGCTACATTGTTACATAAATAACAAGAACTTTGTTTAGGAGTTTTAACTTATTTCCTCACTTAAAAATTATCTCCATCTAGAAGTTCAGCTTTACTTTGGGATCCAAGAGCAGGAATTGCTGTCCCCAAAAATGTTTTATGTTCCTCTTTCACACAAGGCTAAATCGAACTGATGATCGATATTATGGAACTTTGCTGGACACCTAGTACCTACGGGAGCATTCTGCCAGCTCCTTGGTCTATAATTCTGACAACAGGATAGATTGCAGAAGAGGCCCTTATAAAACTCCAGGACAAAAGGATCCCCCAGTGCTGCAGGTTAGTCTAAGAGTCAATTAACTCAGCCACAAGGTCAGGTGAATCACAACTTGCACAAAGACAAAAATTTTAATAAGAAGGCAGAAAACTCTTTTAACCATTGCCGACTTTCAATATAGAGCGACCTTCTCACATGCTTTAATTTGCAATAAGAGCTTTCATCTGTGACAATAAGCATGAGATCCTACAGCTATAATAACACTATGGAGAAAATTGATATTATCAGTTCTCATTTCAGGCACTGAATGTAACAACATTTAATAGGGTTTTTACCTTTGGTGAGGAAGAGTGTAATTAATGTACTTGAGAATTTTGACCAATTTTACAACAGCTAAAATGTGCTAATATGAAATGTAACCCAATGAGGTCTGCAAAACCAAGTTGAAGAAAGTTCATTTCCATATGCATCACATCACCAGAAGCTCTTAGAAATGCAGAAGAAAAAAAAAAAAAAAGAAGAAGAAAAAGGGAAAAGGAAAAGGACAAAGCTATAAAAGGATTTTCACAACAGAGAGCCTCACCCATCCAGCCTTGGCAGACATCTTTTTGGCTTTTGCTTCAGAAACCTCAGTGATGGAATAGATACAACCTCTCTAGGTAAGTTTTTCCTGTTGTTCACTGTCCTACATGCTGTAATAAAAAGAATCTATCCTAAATCTCACTTGCTGTAGTTTAATTTTCCTGAAACAACTTTTTTCCACAAGGAGCCATGTGAACAAGTTGTTCTCCTCTCCTTGCTGCAGTTTTTTCTGTGTTTCTCAGCTCTCCCTACAATCCTTTACTCTGTGCAAGGCCAAAAAAAGCCTTCAGTCATTCCACCTCAGTGATGCTTTATCTCCTTTGCTTTATTAGAAATAAGAGACAGTGAGGGACCTCTCTAGATCATCTCATCTAAAGAAAGTAGAAAGTTTTCCTTGTGTTTAGATTTCATGGATTTAAATTGTTCCCATTCCTTCTTGTCCTGTCAATGAATATGACCAAGAAGATTCTGGCTCTGTCTTCTCTGCTTCCTCCCCATCAACTATTTATACACATGGATAAGATCCTCACTCCCTGAGTCTTTCCTCTTAGTTGTTTCTGCTGTGCTTCATGTGATTTTTTTATTTTTTTTTTAAGTAAGAAACAAAGAAGATTTCAACAGGTTCCATGTTCAGTGTAGGAGGTTTTGTGGCTTTTTGTACAATTTCTTCTCTGGGAAGGAGAAAAATGATGAGACCATGTGTGGCCCGATGTCCTCCCCCTCTCCTTCTCCTGCATGGCTGGTGCACAAGGTAACTCAGGCTGGGACAAAAGCCCAGCAAGGAGTTATCTCTTGGTGCCCGAGAGTCTGGAGCCTCCAATCCAGAATCCACATCCTGGTATGGAGAGCAGATGTGGAAAGAGATAAAAAGAATAAGTACATGACCAAAAGGCACACTTTTACACTAAAAAAGACACACGAATTGTCAGAGGAAGAAGTCTCCTACACACATTCTGGAAATATGCAAAGGCTTCTCCCCGGAGTCTGAACCCCAGCTCTGCTGGTTACTTTCCTGGGAACCGAGTGAAAGGATTCCAAGGTATACTTCACCACCAAATTCGCATTGGTAAGACATTGGTTCCTAAATTATATTATTTCTTGCTAGCTGTAATAGCAGGTACCTTTATGGGCACTGAATTTTCTCTACTAGTAGTTTTACTTTACTTTACTTTACTTTACTTTATTTTATTTTATTTTTATTTTATTTTATTTTACTTTATTCCTGTGTAATATGTAGTTTTGTCCTAAGTCTTATGTCTGTTATTTTTCTGTGACTAATAAATGATAATTTATTTCCTATTAGACCTAATCAGCCATTATTAAAGAACCTGTGAATGAGACTGGGTTTTGGGGTGCAGGCCACCCCAATAAGAGCTACTGTCTGATGCCAAAGGCCTGGGTAAAAGGCGAAGATTTATCTAAGTTCCTGTCTCCTTTTGTAACACCAGGGCAGGAGCTCATGGAGAAACCTAAGGCAGGTGACTGAAGTCAAAGCTGATGTTGGGAGACACAGTCCCCAGAAAAACACACCAAGGTATACATGCCCTAATCAACCCAAGGCTCTGAAACCAGCCAAGAAAACACTGTCCTGATATAAAGAGCAAATAGATCATGACCAGAAGCTTGGCCAAGCATCAGGTAATTCTGTGAGGTGGTAGCCAAGATCATGACAAAGTCAGGCTGGAACCAGATCAGGCAAGAGAAAACTGAGGGATGGGACATGGCCAGTGGGAAGGCCCTGGGGGTAGGACTAGGAGATACTGATGGAGAACTGAAAAAAGAGTGAGCCAGAATCATGGCATTAGATTAGGCAAGACACCAGTAATGAGAAACAAGCCTGAGCACAAAAAACCAGAAGTCTGGGGCACAGTTTTGGCCAGAAGATCCACTGTGGAGCCATGAACAAACTGTAGGACAGCCCCAGCTCCATGAGGAGTGGGAAGAAGCACCAGCCAGAATTTTGGAGCAGCCCTCAGCCAGCTACAGAGACCTGTTAGTCCCTCATGATCAGGTCCTAGACTGCAGCCAAGCTCTGGCTGCTGGGTTTGCTTGCTCGCAGATGATGTCTCACCACAAGGAGGAATGAAGTTCATCGTTGTAGGTTACAGATCAGAAGATGAGTAGGCACATTTCCCAGAAAACTAATCTGGCACTTTGTAAAAGCACTATTGCTTGTATAAAAGGATACAAATCCTTTAAGCAGATAATAAAGTGAATTACATATATTACTTGGTTAATGATTTTGTATCTAATTATGAGATGTTGCTATCAGTTGCTAAACATTGCTGGAGGTTATCTGTAAGCCACGACAGATGTTTTTGTTTGGTTTATTATTCCAGTTATCGGTTTTGTGCAGCTTTACAAGATTTCATTTTCTGTGAGCAATGACCCTATGTGCAGCATCTCAGAGTCCTGGCATACAAATGCTAAAATGAACCAAATATGCAAACACCTTCCATGGTGTTATACCCATTTGGGTTCATTCCCAAACCACAGGAGTGTGGAAGTTACAATACAAAAGGCTGAAAATATAAAAGACCTCTTTTAATTCCATGTTTCAGAATCATTCAAAAGGAATCTTATTCATTTCAATCAACTAATTAAGGATGTTTTACTTCTAATTGTCCTGGGCACTAAAATATTCTGCTTATTTTAAAGACAACAGCAACAAGAAATAAATGGGTGAAATCTGAGCAGATGGAAAGCCGTCATAGCTGGTTGGTCTGGCTTCACTTCCTCAGTCTTTCTGCAAAAACAACAGAAACAACAACAACAAAGTGCTTCAACCCTGAATTTGAAAAAGGGGTTCAAATGGACAACTCTCTGTAATCTGTTCTAACTTTTTGTCAGTGGTTAATTACATTCATCCTTAAAAGTGTGCATTCGTTCTCTGCTGGTTTTTGATGTCAAGTAGCCACTGACTTTCAGTCTACCATGACCCTTAGTCAAAAAGACCTTTTACCAAGATTTCCCAAAGGTTCTTACAGAGACTGATTATTTCAGTTGTTAAATGCTTCCTAATTTTACCTGTCTACACTGCAGTTCTTGAATTTCTCATGATCATACTTGCTTCACAGCTCCGCAAACAGTCATTCACTCCATTTCTACCTACTGAATTATGGAAACTAGGACTGGACATAGCAGTGATGCCTGATGGTTTTTGCTTTTTCTTTTTAAATATCTTTCATATATTCTCTGTATCCTTAGCCTACATACTTTTAATTTTTGTACCCTGATATGCTAGTTTAGTTCTGAGGTTCTGCTTGGCAGGGAGACCAAAGATCCTCAGCAGGAGGCCGTAAAGCCCTAGGCTATCTTAAGAAACCGAGGTTTCAACCTTGATTGAAACCTTCTCTCTGGAATATATTTTGTAAACTGGGTTCAAGCCTCATCTGGGGGGGAATTCTTTAGAGAAGGAGGGTACCATGCCATTTTATTAAGCTTCTTATTGGGGGATCCTTGTCAGATATGCTAATTTGCAAGGTCTACAAAAATTGTATATGCGTTACACAGTGTTTGCATCTTGGTGTTTTTTCCACCTTAATGAACTATGCACCATAAGGATCCTTATTAAAATATTGAGGTATAAAAGCCTTTTATCCTTTAACCATGTCTGGTTCATAATTCTAGGACCAGGAAAAGGCAACAGTGGCAGTGGTGACTGAGCTGCATGATATGAAGTTTATCAGCTCATACTTGACAGTTCCCGCTTATACTCCAAGGATTGTGCTATTTGTCATTGTATCACCCAGAACGCAGAGATCACAGTGAGACAAATGAAATAGGTTTATTCCCATCCAAATGAAATAGGTTCATGGTTTATTTCCATCCACACTCAGAGCAGTTATGTATATACCAAGCATAAGATGTTTTTATTTGATTGGGTTGAATCAGCTGAAAAATCATGACTTTATTTACTCTTAGACTTGATATAATTTATGGACTCTAGAGCACACAGTTTTCCTTTCAGTATATAATATTTTTACTTTTTTTTTTTTTAATTTTTTTTTAACTGTGTATTAATACAGAGAAAGAGAGGGAGGGGAAAGGGACAATCAATCCCTTTTTTATTCCAGGATGAAAAAAAAATCATGAAATCAAGCAAATTTAAGTCATAAGACAATCTCAAAAATGCAGTGAGCTGAGTAAAAGAGCTAAAAACAGAATAAAAAATAACAGCCCTCATCCATAAGAAGGAAAAGAAGTATTATTGATTTTTTTTTTTAAGCTGAAGTTCAAACCAACACAGAGAAATTTACTGCAAAAATGTTAATGACGACACTTCAATCTATGGCTCATAGTTACTCAGTGAAATTATGCACTCACTCTTTTCAAGGCTAATGCTGGCAGGTAAAGTGGTAACCCAAGAGAAGCACTTGTGATAGACTGAGACAGAACTGGTAGCCTTTGGTCATAAAAGACTCTGAGGACTGAATCCATGTTTTCACAGGATTAAAAACTGCTCATTCTTCTACAAGGCCAGAACCCATATTTGCTAACTGGTACCAACATTTATCAGCAACTGGTCTCTGGTGTTTAGCAAATTTCCATCTCAATGGGAGTGCTCCCAAATATTCCTTTTAGAAGCTCTTTGTGACGCCCTAAGTTCTTTTGTGAATCTCTTGATACTGCTCCTCAGAACCACTGAGATACACCAAACACAGCTTGTATTCGACCAGGATGAAGCCTGTAGTTAGTTCTGAGTCTCTCAGCCATGTTGTGCATATTCTGTGCCAGCTGAACTGAAAGAGCTGCTCAAAGTAGAAACACAACTGTAGGTGTGAGATAATTACTAAAGGGTTAACATAGAGGAACTAAATAATGTAAGGCAGAGGTTCAGATGAAAATAAAGTGAAAAACCAGAGTACTCACTCAGTTTTCTGAACAACAGGAAAGCTTCCAAGCCGTACGTAAGCACTCTGAATCCCATCTTCTTTCATTCCAAAAATCTGCTTCACGCTGAACAAATCCATCAGATCAAATCCTATCCGTTACAGAAATATAAATAAAAGACATTAATCAGGCAGTGGGACATGCCTCTAACTGTACTTACATAGATATCTTAGCCCAAAAACAGCACTTCAGAAATAAGCCTTGTTCTTGTTGGGAAAAGCCAGAACAAAATTCTCATATGGTCTAATCCTCTCAGTCCAAAAAGTCAAAGCCAAGAATAAATTCAAGCTGTCACAGGCTTGAACATAGTTTTCCAGAAACTAGTAGCTAACGTTTTCATTGCCACAACATCCTGAAAATGCTGTATAATTCATGAAATCCCCACACAGAGAAATGCACAGGTGAAGACTGAAACACTTATTCATAGAATAATAGAAAACACGGAATGTTCTGGGTGGGAAGGGTCCTTTGAAAATCATCTCATTCCAACCCCCACGCCATGGGCAGGGACACTTTCCACTAGACCAGGTTGCTTAAGGCTCCATCCAACCTGATCTTGAACACTTCCAGGAATTGGGAGCCCACAGTTTCTCTGGGCAACCTGGCCCAGTGTCTTCCCACCCTCACTGAAAATATTTAATTCTTTATCTCCAACCTAAATCTACCCTCTTTCAGTTTAAACCTAAATCTACCCTCTTTCAGTTTAAAACTGTTGCCCCTTGTTCTGTCACTACAGACCTTGATAAAAGGCCTATTTCTTTCTTTCTTGCAAGACCCTTTTACGTATTAAAAGGCCATGAGAAAACCCCCCTGGAGGCTTTGCTTCTCCAGGCTGAACATTCCCAACTTTCTCAAAATTTCTTCACAGCAGAGGTGTTCCAGCCCTCTCATCATTTTCAGGGACCTCCACTGTGTCCACTCCAATGGTCCAGGTCTTTATTGAAAACTACTTGTCCAAGAGGCTTGACCACATACACTTTTCATATAATTTTAGTATGTATTAGTCCAATCAACTTATCATTATCATGAGCTATTAATCTTGATTAAAGAGATTTGCCTAAAGCCTCTGTCTTTGTTCTAACAAGCTGTTATTATGTTAGTCATAAACCACACAAGTGAGTCTGCACAGCTCCAGCATCAACATGGTCCCAATCACAAGGAATCCATGGTTTTGGACATGAAGTTGCAGCTGCTAAACCCTGTGAAGGACAGTGGGGGTGCAATGGTGCCATGAATGCATCCAGTTCCTGGAGGTGCAGAACTGTGTGAATGCAAGCATCCAGCTTTTAGCTCCAAACTGGCTCCACAGGATGCAAATCCAAACTCTCAGCCACTCCCAGAACCAAACACACCATGGAGTTAGAGGCAAACGCACTGTAAAAGGCAGGTTGTGAGCAACCAAGCAGAGAATATGTGTTTTTCTTTTATTCGGGCTATTCCAACATCTTCTCCCCCTCACACATGCACAATTACATATTAACTCCTGGTTTTGTAATTCCAGCACACAAACTTGAAGACATAAGTGTAGCTTATTTGGATAAATTGCTTTAAAATGAAAGTGCTACTTCTTTAAATGAAAGAACTATGGCAGTTCTTTCAACTTTGTTCAGGTAGTGAGCTCTTAAAACTTTTCTAGGATAGATAAACATTTTTATGTGATGAACTTAAGCCCGAATATTCTTGGGTTTCTTAGTTGCCCTCATGAAACTTTCAGGCTGAAAGGCACTGCAGAGCTTGGAAATAGCTTCAACAGGAAAAGGCACCAACCTAATGATATTATTCTTCACATTTACATTAATAAATAGGTGCAAAAACCAGTGTGGGCCAGTACCTAGGCAAACTGAGATAGCAAACAGCAAATAAAATATAATGCTGCCATCATTTTCTGGACCTTTTTCTGAAGAAATTGCTTTTTCTGAGGAAATATAAGCTTAATTATTTGCAAAGACAGAAATGGCTGTCTGGTGCCAAGTTGAGGCCTTTGGTATTACAGTAACTTTCCTGGCTGTCAACAGCTTTTCCCTCCTGTCCACTCTATTTTCAGCTATTGCTGGGCATTCAGGAGGGCAAATAAAGCAGTTAAGATGCTCCAGGGCCTCGTGGCTGCACCTCATAATCACCTCTGCAGCCACTCCAGTGATCCACCCCTCTGACAAACTGCAATCAGCCACGATTGCAGCTGTAAATCAGGGTAAATAGAGCCCACCAGGACATGAGAGCTCCCTCCTGGCTGTCACAAACACCATGACTTGTCCATGCAGCTCATTCCACCACGCAGCACACATCCCTCATCCACACCAAACACAGGAATGTCAGGAAAGCGATTGAGCGTTGCTGGCAGCAAGAGACCACATGGACTGGGAAGGGAAATTGTGAACCAGGCACAGGTGAGGAGCTGCAGATGGTGAAGGCTGAAATGCTCCCCCAGTGACATCCTTGTGTCTGGTCACCAGAGGCCTCAAGCTGTGAAATCCTGCTCATCTCATGGGTCTTGTAAAGCTCCATTGCTAAAAATACACAAGGAGAGGCGACAGTGATGAGAACTTCCTGCTAAATTTTCTCATCATTAGCTCAAACCCAAAGCTGCTCTCGTTTTCTCTGACAATCCAAATGAAAGTTACCATCATGAGCAGCTCTGAAGCTGTGCACACTGGGATGCTTTTCCAGCGGAAACAAGAGTATAATTCAATCAATCTCATCTATTTTTTCCTTTGGATTTCCTATCAAAATGCAGTTTCAAAGGCCTAAATAACACCGTGAAACATAAACAAGGTTATCAAAACTATTTTGCAAACAGAACTTTGTGTAATGAAAATAAGTCATGCTCTCACAACATAATCACATTTACATTTAGGATTGGACAAAGCACAAAAGTAAATCATAATAGGATTTTTTTTTCTTTTATTCAGACTATGGATTGGCAAATCAAAAATTTCTTTCTCTGTTTTTAATTAATTGATGAATGAGGATGGCTCTTTGAAAGATGTAATAAAGGTCCAGGGAAAGATTAAGTCTTTAGGTGTCTCAGAGTCCACACTCAAAAGCAAGTGTGTTTTTTTTAAACCACACTATTAATTTGTTCTGCATCAAATTCGGATATTTTCTACTGGTGAGATAACCTCCACTCTTGAATACTCTACATCAAACCAAAGCCCTTGGAGGTAAGGGACATTTTGGTTGCTGAAGAATTTCAGTAGAATTGTCATCAGGCCTTACACAAAAAAATTAAGAACTCTGCAAAGGATGAGCTGCATCTCACGTAATTTTAGCTGTTTGGAAAGGAGACACCCGATGGATGCAGGTTGCCTCAGCTTCCTTGTGAGTCAGCAGAGAGATGCAGGGTCTTTCAGGCATCTCGTCATATCTGTCTCAGACTGAGCTAAAGACAGACTGAATCCCTACCTGGAAGTGCCTCCTTCCATTCAGCAGAAAGGGAGCTCATACGGACAAGAATTTTCAGAGTACTGAAGTTGTCTGAGATGCATTCTGCTTACAGGCAATCCTATCCATTTTGTGCAGTGAGTAAAGCAGAGGTAAAGAAGACAAAAATGTTAACAACTCACACATGACTTATATTCACATTGCTTCATTTGCCATCAGGATTAAATAAAGGCTTCAGATTTTTTAATTCAGCTATCAACTTGATTAATCAGCTATGGTTTTCAAAATCTCTTCTGGAGAAGAAACAAACAAACCCAAAATATTGTTATTTGAGCTGAGACAGTAGTTAAGGCAGATTACTCAAGTAGAACTGGAAAGAAAACACCTAGGCTAACCTGAAATGAATTTGTGAATTAAAGTAACCTCTAAGATTGTTTCAGCTGAAGGACAAGCAAATATATTACTACCATTACTACTGTCACTACCACTACTACAAGTATTACTACTAGTAGTACTAACATTACTACAATTATTACTATTATTTTTTTTTACTTTGTGTGGCTGGAAGCACTTTGCATGGATTTCCCTTGACTTTAGGAATGGAACTGGGATTGTGAACAAGACAGCGTGAAGCTTTTAATTTTAATTTTTTTAAATCTTGAATGACAATATTTATGTAAAAAAAAAAGTAATGCTGTGATCATTTCTGCAACACTTGACCAGGACATTTCACCTGACAGTGTTTGTCCACTAACAGTGCAGTAAAAACTGCTCGATGAGATCTTTCCCCAAACAGTTAAATGTGTTGTACAGCATTTCTGTGCTGGAGTTATAGCAGAAATACAGTCTGTTCTTTGGTTTTCCCACCACCAAGGAGGCACCATATTGTCAGTGACATATGGAAAATGAGATGCCACACAGAACTTCCCAGTTCTCTCTATAAGTGAATGAGAAAGAACAAACTGCTTAAATTAGCGAGGACAAAGATGCTGTTACCTACTGCACCATGCTCAAGCGCAGGGTGAAAGGGTAGGATTTTCCTGCTCTCGGTTGCTTTGATTTAAAAGGTGGCTTTTTGTGTAGCAGGGCAGGTGTGGTTTCCCAATTGGCTCATAAACTGCTTAATCAGTAATGCCATAAACATGGCATTTAATAAGATGCTCTTTGATCTTAAGCCTCTTACTTCATTAGAGCTTCTCAAACAATATGGGGCCACTGAAACCCTCTAACATGATTACATCTCCTGAAAAGCAGCAGACCCTAGTCTATATTAAAATTAAAATAGTGAGCTGAAAGAGAAGCTCAGATTTGTAACAGCATACTTGGCTTGAAAAGTAATTTTTTACGCACTGCTCTGCTGATCAAATCAGCCAAATGTCTCGCTACTTGAGAGTTATAACCCCCTTACAGGAAGCAGCCTGTTTTCCCGAATCAGAAAACACACCCAGATCTTTCTGTTACAGGGAGAAGATGGCAAAACTTGGCACTGGACAATTTATACATCATCTAACTGTAATGCGCAGCCAGGTTCTCTTTTACAGAACAAATGTCCACACTGCCACCCAGCACCTTAAAGCATGGCCAAAGGGTGATCTGATAGCTCTGTACTCATCCTGTGATCCCACAACTTTTGTTTCATGATAATTGTCTGACGACACAACTAAAGGGGCCATGGTTGGTTGCCCTGAATATGAGCTGGATTTCTGCCTGGCTCCATTAAGGATCTGATATGGGCAGCATGGTGGAAGCTCTTGGGTATGCTGAGATATTCCTGACTGTTCACTCTTCAGGGGTGAAAAAACCACAAAATCAAAACAGCACCCAAAGCCAAAAAAGCAGAGCAACAATGGTAAGTTTTAATAGTGAGAAAACACAGCGGTGAGCACATTTGGAAAGGCTTCTCAAAGCAGGACAGAGTTATTGACTTTTTATTTTGCCCAAAGAAGCTTTCTGAAAAAAGTCTCTTTCTTTGTGTTCCCAAGGATCCCAAGATAACAATCACAGGGGGAACAACTGGGCTACTTCTAATTGTGAAAGTTTTTGGTGAGACAACCATCTGGAGATGAACATGGGAAGGGGTTGAAAAAGGAGTCAGGAAAGGCACTGGACACCACAGCCTCAACTGTGGGGTCTGGAATATATTTATTACAGTGGATTGCCAACCACAAGTACTAATATCAAACAAAGCAGCTTTTGCAGAAAATGCTCCTTACTCTGGTCTTGCTCAAACTCCCAGCTGAATTATCAGCCTTGTCAATGCATCAATAACAATATCACCAATAGCCAAGATCAGGAGATCAGGGAGGTTGTCATCACCTACTGGTTCACTGACACTTCTGAAAACAGCAATCTGTACAGCCTGTGATAAAAGAACACACACTGCTTTTACTAGAGGATGGTCAATGGCATTAAACTTTACATCAGAGCAGTGTATCAATTCTTAAGGAGAACAGTAAAACCTGGGAGTCTTTCAGCAAATACGGGATCTTGTCTAACATCTCTGCACTCTTGAAAGTTAAGCTTTCATGGATTGCCTGTGCATGGAAGAGCCTCTAAGCCCTCAGTGTCCTTTTTAATTCCTCCAATATGGTCTGCAAGGTTATTGCCACTGTAAAGAGCCCTAGTTTTTGTTACTTATCTTAGTTACTTCCTGTACTAATATATACTCTTAAAAAAAAGTGAGAAAAAAGAAATCCTATCATGCCATATTGTAAGGTTACATGGTGTATTTAATGAGATACATCTGACAATTAGTTATATGAAACCAGAGTGCAGATGAGGGTAATTTTTGTCTTGTATCTAAACATTCGGCATCCTTGTCTTCCACAGTGGAAAGATGAAAACATCTACTTTTGGACAGCTAAGATGTGTCTCAATTCAGGGCTGGAGTAGAAGTGTCCAAACCCCAAAGGAGAGACCTATTGCTTTATTCAGCATGTGTTGCTGTTATTGTTATAGTAGTCATCATCTGCTACAATATTTTTGCTGTTCCACACATTTCTTCCTCCACAGGAAAGGAAATCCTATCAAGAGCTGAGAGAGTATCAGATTTTAGGCATATTTTTAAGAGCTCACGGAATTCTCCATCTCCAAGGATCTTCCACCACGTCTAATCTAAACCTACTCTTTCTGCTGAAGCCATTTTCCTTTGTCTGATCGCCACAAGCATTTTTAAAATGTCTCTTTCCAGCTTTCTTGTCAGCCCCCTTTAAGTACTGAAGGTTGCAAGAAGGTGTCCTTGGACCCCTCTCTCCTCCAGGGTGGGCATCCCCAAATCTCTCAATCTGTCTTCACAGCAGGAGTGCTCCAGGTCTCTGAGCATCTTTGTGGCCTCCTCTGGACTTTCTCCAACAGTTCCATGTCCTTCTTATGTTGGGTAACCCAGAGCTGGATGCAGCACTCCAGATGGGGTTTCACAAGGGCAGAATAGAGGGGTGGAATCACCTCCCTCAACCTGCTGCCCACGGGGCTTTGGGTGCAGCCCAGGACATGATTGTTTTTTTGGGCTGCAAGGGCACATTGCAGAGACATGAACAATCAATACGTTCTCTGCCTGTATTTGGTCTTGGGATTGCTCTGACTCTTGTGCAGGAGCTTGTACGTGGCCTTGCTGAATTTCATGAGGTTCAGCCCCACCTCTCCAGCCTGTTCAGGTCCCTCTGGATGCCATCCCTCCCTTCCAGTGTGTGACTGCACTCACAATTTGGCGTGCTTGGCAAATTTGCTGTGGGTGCCTTCGGTCCCACTCTCCATGTCACCAAAAAAAGTCCAGCAGCATCAGTCCCAATACCAACCCCAAGACAATTTGAGAGGCAACCCATGCAATTCCTTATCCAAGTGGTCCATCTGAGCAATCCATGTCTCTCCGATTTAGAGACAAGCACATCATGCAGCACAGTGTCAAATGCATTGCACAAGCCCAGGCAGATGAGTCTTGCAGCTCACACTGTTTAGACCGTGCCATTGCAAATGTTTGTAAAAAGGGGTTTGAAAGGAAGTAGTTCTCTTGAATAATTTTTTTCCAACTATCTCTGGCTGTCAGAAGAAATTATTTCCAAAGACTTATGAAGGATAAGAGTTCTGTCTTCTTGTCCTGTTTATTTCACTGTATTCCACCTCTCCAGCAAAAACAGAAGAAAAAGCAGCTTATTCTTGCCTGGGTAATTCACCCCACATTCATCTCTCCCAGCAGTTTTATTCAGCATATTCACTCAGCAGTGGTTCCCTGACTTATCCCCAAAGCATTAAGGACTGCGCCTCTGGAGGAAACCAGAGATTTATTGGCTGCCCACAAGCCCTGCATGAAGCACTGTAGTGATGACTAAATGCATTGAACAGGTCATTAAAAAAATTATTTAGCTAAACTTTACAAGAAGCTTGCAAGGGAATTTTTGAACTATAAAACTTTCCAAAGTCTATAGATTAAGGGCCTCAAGAGTGTTTTAAAGAGTTTCTTACTATTAACCTTTATTTCCACTGATGTTCCAGCAGGGATTCAAGCAGCACTTCATGCTGACCCAACTTTCTTTTTGTCAGATCCCCAGATTCCAGTAGGGAGAGCAGCTAAGATCTTCAGCTAATGATGAGGTTTAGCTGAAGGACATGGAACAGGTCTTACACCAGCATGAAGGAAGGATCTTCCAGCAAGCCTACGGCCTTCCAGGTCACACTCAGCAAGGTGCCTTAGAGCACATTTTAGATGGTCTCAATTTTATAAAAATTATATATCAGATTTACCCCTGGTATATGATGCCACCACTCAGGCTGTTGGGTTACTGATCCTGGTTTGCCTCCTCTGCATCACAACATGGAAAGACACAAATTCTACTTTTCTTTGGCCCCAGGAAAGGTAAAAGCCACAAGAGTCCCAAACAGACCACAAAAGAAGCTTGATCTCAGATAAAGCACTAAACCACATTTGGGATTATGAGGAGCAGAAACCTTATTTGAGGTATATAATGGAGTTATACTTCAAAAAGGAGCAGTCTTCCAGAAGGCAGTGAGGCAGGCAAGCAGGCTTGAAATATGGGGCCACTGTTTCAGAAACATCAGTCTAAAGTTTCAGCCAAAACAGAGGGGACAAATACAGCACTTGGTACCCTTACGCAGGAAAGAAAAGATAACACTTCAGGAAAGATAAAACAAACATAAACCAGGAAGAAAATTATGCCAAAGATATGGTATGAGAGAGAATTAAAAAACAAGAAGCAAGTAAGTGAATACACAATTCTAGCCACCCCACCTTGTAAAGGCTGTTGTAATCTAACCCCCAGCATGCTGTAAAAACAGGAAATAAATTCGTGTATACAGCAGCTGCCTCTGAGGCAGCACCTTTCAACACCTGATCCCATGTTAATAACACACCACTTTATGTGATGCATTGTTCTGTTTATCTACATCAGTCCCCTGGTTCTCTCTTACCCTTTTGCCTCTCAGTTTTCAAACAGTTGCAAGTGGCATATTGAACAACACTGAAAGCTGGTTTTGACACTGAACTCTTTGCCTCATTACTGAAGGCTTTTCTTGTGTTGAAGTCATCTCCATTTTCTCAGTGATGGACACTCGGCTGGGTGCCACAGGCCCTCTTTCAGCTCCTTTCCTGCTCCAGTGATTTACAAGATTAAACAGGAGTTCATTATTCCTTTGATGTCCTTGTGGGCCAGATAGGCTTGAACCAGCTGAATTTACCTGGGACTATTTTTATTAGGTTCTGGTTTTAATTAGTTCCTCTATTTTGAAGGCCTCTTTTGAGATCCTTGGGTGTCAAGGTGCTCTGAGTTCCTCCAGGAAGTCATAAAGTGGCACATCTGGAAAGTCATCCCTTGGGATAGCAGTGAGGAGGGGAGAACCTCTGTACAAGCAAGTAGTATTATTTTTAAGGTAGGAAAATGTATCTGAGGAAAAACATCTTACTAATATCTGCTAGATACTCCTTGTAATGCTGTCTGCTGGGGTATAGGAAAACTTGACCAATAACCTATTCTTGAAAACAAATTATTCTTATTAATTTTAGGTGTGATGTACAAGGCCTAATATGAAAGTAGGCAGGGACTATTCTTTAAGAGACTGTTATGGTTGCTTATGCCAGATGATCAGTACAAAACAAATTAGACCCACCAGTACCCCAAAACCTGGCCACAGCTGTCATCAGAGAGAATTCTCATCAGACAGATTAATTTAACTCCAAGAATTAGGAGTTAAATTAAATGTTAGTTTATTAACATTCTATATATGCCTTCTTCCCATCATGTGTGCACAATAACCAGAAAGCTTGCACTGATTAAAAAAAATCCATGGGATGGTTTCTGGAAGAGAATTAATCTAAAATATTTAGACTGAGAAATATCTGAAAGCATATCATAGTTAGACAACCTATTAGTCTTTTTATAGTTAAAGGATTGGTTGCTCCTTGGGCTATGAACAGTCAAAATTGAATTTATTTCCTGTACATCAATCTCAAACGCACTGGAATAAGAAAAAAACCTGGCTTGTTTAACTTTTGGGAGAAAACATATACTACTAGGCAAACTAAAAAAAAAAAATGCTTTAGGGACGGATTTATTTTTATTTTTGTTTTATATGCAGGTAGACCTGAATAATTCATGTGTGCTTTCATGTGCATGATTAACCCTTGTTAAACCTTCTATGTGAATGCAGGTGTCAGAACTCATCACTGCTGGGATTCAGACCAGGGGAAAGTCATTCACAGGGACTGCTCAGCTGTCACCAGTTTACTTCCCGCAGCAACATATTTTAAAGTAAATTCAGTGCTCATATTCCGTATTTCCTGATGTCTTTGAGCAGCTCAGCCAGGCTCCCTGCTCCAGCACAGACCTGATGTTGTCAGGTCATTCAGAGAATCAGGAGTCCACTGAGATCCAGGGCCTTGTGTAACAGCTACGTGTCTGACCATATTAATAAAAAATGATTCATTTAAAACATGCTTTTTCTAGTTCAAAGAACTCATCCCAGCTCTGTTGGCGTCAGCCTGATTGTGCACACTTTAGAGGGTGTTTTAGTATTTCCAGGCTCCTAATCCTGATGCACACTTTGGTGACTCCCCGCTCCCTGTTGGGGTGAATGTACACGCCAATTCTTCAGTTTCTGTAGAAGGGAAATTCCTTGGCACACAAGCCCTAAAGAAACCAAGATCCCCATGTTGGATAACTGGTGGATCTGGACATCGGGCATGCGCAGGTTAGAGCCAGCCCACAAGACTGCAGTGGCTGTGCTTAAAAGTCACAGATGATAGATTGGTAATTATTTGCCTGCTTGACCTGGTTTTGTCTTTTTTTTTTTAGAGTTACTAGATATTAAAATGCCTTTGAACATGAGTGAACCATTTGTCAACTGCTGAAAAACTTCAAAGACCTTTTAAGTGCAGTGATCTGGGCTATAGAATTCAGATTAACTATTGCACAGTAGAACTGCAGAATCACAGAATCATTAAGGTTGAAAAAGATCTTTAAGATCATTGAGTCCAACCACTAACCTAACACTGTCAGGTCACCAAGGACCACATTTGCATGTCTTTAAAATCCTTCCAGTGATTCCACCAGTTCCCTGGGCAACCTGTTCCAATGCTTGGCCATCCTTTCAGTGAAGAAATTTTCCCTAATATGCAAACAAAACTTCCCCTGGCACAACTTGAGACCATTTCCTCTGGTCCTGTCACTTGTTACATGGCATGAGAAATGGACCCCCATCCTCCTCTCAGGAAGTTGTAGAGAGCAATAAGGTCCCTCCTGAGCCTCCTTTTCTCCAGGCTAAACACCCCCAGCTCCCTCAGCTGCTTTTCATAGGACTTGTACATAGTTTCCTAAAAAACAATCCAACAGGAACGCAATAAGGTCACCTGCACCACAGGTGTCACATCTGCCAGCCCAGAGGACAAATCCACCCCACAGCACAAGTCCAGCCATTTTCTCCAGCTCACAGGAGATGTACATAACTCCTGGGACTACAGGTACAGGTCAGCTGTTCCTTTCCCTATTTGCTTCTCAGGAGTTACAGCAGCTATTGCCAGATGTCTGTTTGTCAGAAACTCAGTTTCAAATTCAGCTCAGGCCAGTTTCACATTATCTGGGGGACTTCCTAGAGAAAACGTGGGAGGAGCAGGAAATAAGAAGCCCTGAGCCCTATCCATTATCGTGCTTTTCAGTGACCCTATCCACCAGGCAATGCTATCACCCGTTAGCATTGCCTGGTGATGGGTCACTGACAAACACGAGAGCAAAGTGACTGCGCCGTGGCCCAGCAAAGCTTCATCCTTCTGCCCCATCTCTCACAAATGTCACAGCTGCTTCCAGTCCTGCCTGGATGTGCATAACCCCGAGGATGGGGAGGAGACTGGTGGTGTCTGCACGCACAGCCAGCTCCACCAGCACTGCACATGTGCAGTCTGTGCTGGTGACCACTGTGTCTGTGCATCTGCTGTCCCAAGGCAGTGATCCCTCACAAATCTCTGCAGCTATTCATGGACTGTTTGCTGGCCTCTCTGGGCTTCCCAAGGAGACTGCCAAATGCAGAGGCAGGGCGCAATGCCTGTCACACAGGCACCACAAATACACTTTTTTCCCCAGGAGGACATTGGCTGAACGTGCTCGTTCTGCAGGTTCAGCAGTCTGAACACTCCAACTTTCTCATACTACCACGTGTTTCAGTGGCCAAATATAAATAGTGCCAAGGATATTGTAATTAGCCAGTGAGTCACTGGCATCTCTGGAATGTGAGCCCTGTGCTGCAAACCCCAGGACACTGGAGACACACTGACAGTTAAACACTGCCACTGCAGCCTCTAATTGTAGGGCACGAGTTTTACAAACAGTGCCTTCATCGTAAAATGCCCAAGCACCCTTTACAGAGTTACAGAGAAACAGCCAGGTCATAAACGTGTTGGAATTTTGGTCACTTGCACATGGAGGTTTCAGAGACAAGGGAGGAGAGTTGGAGGCTGAGGTCAGGCTGTGGTACAACCCAGAATGCAGATTCTGCTGTTGTTCACACACACAACCTGTGTGACTGCTTAGGAACTAAAGTCAGGGTTTTATGTTCTTCCCTTGCTCCATTAACACCATCCAGTGTGGGATCGTTAATGCCACGTAGTGGCTGGAATTGCCCCTCCCCAGGGTTTATTTTTCTTAGCACTCTGTGGAAATCACTTCAAGCCTTTCTTTACTTCTGTGGCAGAGTCCCCTGAGAGCAGCAGCCAGTAGCTGTTGAGGAGTATTATCTCCTCTGGTAATGCTCAGAACTAGAGTTCAGCTCCTTCTTAATTCTAGGGATCATCCAGATTCCTGAAACCAAATCCCATGTCCAGGAGGTCTAGTTTAAAATACGAATAATTCAAATGTGAAGTCTTAAAACCTCAAGAAGTATAATTCATTTAAAATAACTTTCATGTGTAACTTTGATTCAATATTATTGTCCCTAAAAATACACAAAGGGCACACCTTCAGGATGCAACATATTATCGTTGTGTTTTCCTGCCTGGCCATGATCTTTTATTAAATGCAGATTAAAATAAAATGACAAATCAGCATAATAAGAGGTATTAAGTATGATAAGTGGGCGGGTTTTATTGAATATTTTTGGGCAGGTGAGTTAAACCCTCTTTTGTCTTCATTTCTCTTTCAAAAAAAAGCAAAACCAAAACACAGTAGTCACAAGAATGCCCTACAAACTTTTGTTAAACCATCATTAAGCATTACTTTAAAATACCAGATTTTCTGGAAGATAAAGTGATATTCTAAGTAGATTTCTTGCTTTCTTTCAAAATTCCCTGTTGATTTCTAATGCATTCAGCAACATATTCAGCATTATATTCAGAATTCATGTGTTATGTACTGTTAAGCAAATGCTGCTTCACTTCACTGACAAAATTTTATCAGTAGCAGATAAAGCTGCCTATATATTCTTGCTCATGCAATCCTCTTTCACTGTAGCAGTCCTTCCTGAATGCTACAGCTGGAGATTTTTTATTTAAATGCTTTGAGACCAGAGGGTCATAGAGTACAAACCTCTGCTATGAGAGGACTCATGACTGTCCATCGCTGTTTATTTGTCTCCACTGGTATTACATCACCTCTTGCCCCAGCACCTCATATCTCTGACAGTTTCAAGTCTTCTTCTGATGTCTTTAATGTATCTCTCAAACAGCTGATAGTGATTTCTTATTGTTGCCTTTGTCCTTCAGCTTTCGTGGTTCCCCTGTCCCCCTCCTGCTGTTTTCCTGATCTATTGACAGAGAGCAGCGTTAACTCCACTTTCCACCTGCACACTGCAAGATTAACCAAACACAGATTTTTAATCACCCATCTCTGGCTCCTGAACACACGAATAACTCCTCAAGGCTGAATCCATCTTTCCTGAGCTGAGGAGGTCTGAGCACATTTCTCTAGATAAGCAGTAACCAAAAGCCCTGTCCAGTCTCATGAATTCTTCCCTTCTCTGTCTTGTCCAGTAACGACTTTTCCCCAGCTGCACAGGACTGTGACGTACAAACATCTGCTGACTGAGACACCATCAGGTCCCACAGGATGAGTTTATAGTTTAGAGTCCTGATATTGATCCATGCCTACCATAACAGGCGTTTTAAACTATTAGTCCCAAGTTAGTTGGAAAAAAATCCCTGGGTTTTGGAGCCAACCAGTTCCTCCTTCAAGGATGTTTTAATCCAAATATATAGAGTGGAAAATCACACAGGAGATTAGACCTAAAACTAGACCCTGAGGAATTTAATCACTGCCTACACTCTGACTTGTTACTCCCTTTCCTAGAAACTTCATAATTGTCTCCCTGCCAGGCAGTTTCTGGCTCACTTTACATTTATTAATCTCTACCCTTTTTCAATTTAGCAGTGACTTTCAACGCAGTACTCAACAAATGCTTGCTGAAATCCAGATAGATTATATTTATTTAGTCCTGTTTGTCTAAAGAAAGACAATCACCTGTCTTTTAAAAGGAAAACATTAGTTTAGAGCATTGGCTCTCCTCCAGATCACCATGTGGTTTTTTGATGCTGTTATTTGATCCTGCATAGAGCCACCCTCACTACCTTCACCACTATTCTCAGCCTCTGACTTAAGAAAATCCCATGAGTCTTCCACCTCAGCCACACCACTGTTTCTCTTTATCTCACAGAGTTCCTCCTTTTATAGCTCATTTTATAGTTTAGCTTCTATTTTTACTTCTGCTGATACACAGTGATTCAACTCACATCCACTTAAAAGCAGACACAGAACTAAATGTAGCAGATTATTCTATAACTTGTAGGCAGGTAGGGTAGACAAAAAAGGGCTGGATTTGGTGATGTCCTGAGCAAAACAATTGTCTGTGCTTTCTGCTGCTGCATTTCACCCAATAAAAATATAAGGCCAAAAGAAAAAAAAAACAAAAACAAAAAAACAAGCAAAAAACCTCAAAAAATCCAAACCCCAAAACACAAAAAAACAAACCAAAAAAAAAACCCAAAACCAAACAAAACCTCCCCCCAAAAAAACAACAAAACCAACCACAACAAACAAACAAAACAAAACAAACTCCCCCCCCAAAAAAATACACCAAAAAAAACCAAAAAAAGGCAACACAGAAATATTTTTGTCCCTCTTACCCTCAGTTCTAATGTCTTGTCCCCCTCTGAGAGGAAAATATGTTAAATCTAAGAAGTTTTTAAATACAGTTTTCCCTGTCCCAGAAATGAGATTTACTGCAAGTTTTACCCCATGAGACTGCGCTTTGCATCCATCTAAAAAGAAGTTTGTGCAAGAGATAGCTATGAAGTTCTGGTGTTAACTTAAAATCCTTGTACATGTGAAGACCTGGGTGGCAGAGGAGCATCCTCCCCCTGAGTACTGTCACCACAGACAGCCCAGAGCTGAACCTCCCTCACAGGTGAGAGGGAACAGGACACAGGCTGTGCCTTCAAACTGAAGTGCAGCCCCCTTTGGAGCAAAACACGAGAGCTTTTCAGCCCAACACATCCTTTTGGAGTAGGAAACACAGCACAGTGAGCCAATGGAAATTTTCCAGTTTAGCTGGAAGAAGGCAATGATTTTCTGTTGGAATCAGACCCAGGAGCCCAAAGTCTTCAGAAAATCTAACAGAGTAACTAAGGAGCAGATCAGGAGAGGAATAGCACTTTGATCTTACATGTGATCTATCTCCAGCAGCATAACAATGCTTAGCAGACCCAGACTCTCTGTTCCATTTCTTCCAGGGAAGACACATACATTTTCCCAATCACCAGGAAAAAGATGAGAAATAAATAATTTTTCCATCATATTGGAGCAATCAGGAGCCTTCTACAAATCCTCTGTATTGTTGGTGAGGGACTGGAGTTGTCACTTTTAATTAAATACTGTAACTAATCTGTTGTTAAGACACCGAATGCTCCAGTGAATATTTACAGTGAACAGAGATCCCTTCGGTCAAATAAATGGGAGCCTTGAATGACCAGCCTGACCAGACATGTTGAAAAAAATTAATTTCTGCTTAGGGAATTCCCTAATATAGTGAAAAAAAAAATCACTGTGATATTGAACAAACTGGAACAGTTGTCCAGGGGACCTGTGAAATAGCCATCTTTGGAGATACCCAAAAAGTCAACTATACAAGGTTCTGACCACCTAATCTAACTTCAGACTGGAATTAACTTCGAAGCAGTCCCATTTTGAGTGGGAGGTTGGACTAGATAATTTCCATAGGACACTTCCAACCCAAACCAGCATACCGATCTAAGACAGCAAAGTTCTCTTATGTTAAAATGTTGAATATTGGCTTGTTTCCTAGGAGGGAAGTGGGATTTGAATAGGAAAGAAAAATATCTCAAAAATACTACGGAAGAGCCTAAGTGTGTATATGTATATGTATATGTATATGTATATGTATATGTATACACGTATATAAATATTACTGTGTGTAGGCATCTACACCTCAAAACTTTTGTGCCAGAACTGAATTGGGATTCCCGTCCTTTACATTGCTCAACAAACAATATATTTTTGAAGTCAAATAAAAGCAAAGAGTCTATTAATTAGCCCTTGAATTCCAAATTCAGATAAACAAAAACTGGATGTAGGAATCCATTTGCAGCTCAATTATTCTGGAAAGAAACACACAGAAGGTGATCATCTGAGAAGATACACAATCCTCCTACTCATTTTGAGCAGCAGCTTCCGCTGCAAATAGGTTCATTCAGAATCAGAATAATTGTTTAGAGCTGAATATCCCTGAAGTTTGCCAAGCCCAGTGTCAGGAGAATTGTCAGGACAGGTTAATGCAAGACCCAGCAATAGGCAGCAGTTCAAAATAGCTGTTTGGGGAAAATCAGCTTGGTCTAATGATCAGAAAAGATGTTACCACCCAACATTACCACAGGCTCAGATATAATCAGACTTCAGTGAAAATAAGCTGCCCACAGACAGCACAGTTGGAGCTGATATTTTGTGCAGGCAGTGAAAATCCTCCAATGAAAAAATTCCAAGTGAGTAGCAAAGTTGTCAAACATTGACCATTTCTACTCATAATGAAGCCACAGAAGAGCCTTCAGCCTGCCCCTGCAGTGACTTATGTTCTTGGGTCAGTCACAATTATTCCCAATGCAACCTTGATGGGCAGGTTTTCTCTGCCAGCCGCTCAGTCTTGGGAGGCTGGAAGAGAGGCACAGTCCACACATATATCTGACAGATTGAGTCCTTCAGCTGGCTGAAAAGATATATCAGAGCTCACAGAAAAGCAGAGATATCACCAGACTGGATTTCCCCTTGATCTCTCACCAGTGTTTCAGAAAATCTTTTATTTATATAAATACACACATAAAGCTTTCTTCAGTGGTAATTACCAATGTGCTTGGATTTCTACAACAATCATAGATCAAATAAATGGACATTAAAACTCACTAAATGTGCAGTGGTAAGAAAAAAGTCTCCAAGACATATTGCACTCCTCTAGCTACTACACTAAGCTCCATTGGCTTTTTAATTTGATGCCGTATCAAAGGACACTTTTGATTATTTTGGTGTTGGCTGTCAACAAAGAAGTCATTTGCAGCCTCACAGTTTCTAATACACTCCTTCACCACTGAGCATGTGTTGGAATAAGAGAATTCCAGCTAGGAGAGGTGTCATGAATCAGAGCATCACATAATAAATGTACAGTTATCCTATTTCACTTCCCAGAGGAAGAGCAGAAAAGTGTGTCTGTTTACCTGGAATCTCATCAGTCCCCCCATTGGTGTGTTTGAACCGATCTCCTTCTACGTGGACATTTGGGCACAGGACATCTGAAAAGGAAAAGAACCAGTACCAAATTATCACAAAGAAACACATAATTTTGGAAGCTACAGAACTGACAAAGGCTGATCTGGGTTCTTCTCAGAACTTGCACATGATCCCTCACCAATAATTCCAGCCCAGGCTCTGCACTTCCTAAATACCCTCCCTCTCTCCTATTCCCTAACTGCATGATGGACAAGAAACCCAATGTATTATGTCTGGGTTTGAGCCACTTTTTTATCACTGACCAGACAGGAAGACAAGCAGGATAAATGAACCAAGCCTTTCCATCAGCTGGGACAACACTCTGGGTTTGTGTTTTTCTCCTGTCTGTAAATCTGTGTGGAAGTCACAAAAAACTTAAGAAAATACAGAATGTGCTTCAATCTCATCTTGACTGGAAGAGAAGTTCTGAAGGGCCAGCTGACATCAGGGTGCTGCCCAAACTTTTCAGAAAGGACAGCTCCTACTCTGGGAAACCTCCTTGAGCTTGTTCAAGCAGAAATCAGAGTTAAATATTACCAAAACTTTGAAGAATATTCACCCCTACACACAGGTTTCAAAAAGTCATGAAAATACACAGCCTTTGTCAGGCATTTCTCATGCTCCCAATTAGTGTCAGCACCATTGTAGATAAATGCTTTTCCACAGAGAACTGTCTGTGTATCCACCTCTTCCCTGCCATACTATGAAATACTTTTTATTTATGCTTTCTTTTCCCAAATCAATAGGTTATTGCACATTTGTAAACAATGGGGACAGGTAGCTCAAGGGATCAATTTAATGCTAAGACCTGTTAGAGATATGGTGTCTGTAAAGGTCTGATATTATAATTATAACAATAATAACAACAGCAATAACAATAATAAATATATATCATTATATGTTTAATATTGGACCTGTTAAAGCAGGTCCAGAGGAGGGCCATAAAGATGATCAGGGGGCTGGAGCACCTCTCCTGTGAAAACAGGCTGAGAGAACTGGGGTTGTTCAGCCTGGAGAAGAGAAAGCTCCAGGAAGACCTTATAGCACCTTCCACTAATTAAAAAGGGTTTACAAAAAGTATGGAAGGGACCTTTCACATGGGCAGATAGTGATAGCACAATGTCTTACTGCCTTTTAAAGAACTGTAGCCTCACTTTTGCCTTTATTTTACAAATGTCCTGTGCTCCTTTTGGCTCCTCCCTGCCTGCCTGTATCTAAGGCACAAGCATAAAGAGTCTGCAAGGGAAAGACAATTATTGAAATTCTCACTTTCCAGCCACAAAATAATTCACAGAGTCACAAATGAGGTTGGTACTTTACCATCACAAACAATTGCGATACTCAGAGGATTTCCAGCAATGAGCATCCACTGCAAATGGCAGAGACAACAATAAAATCTGCATTGCAGCTAAAGCTCTGCTAATTTGTAAATTTTCACAGATTTGCAGAAGAGAAAATACAGCTGACTGACCTGAGCTTTCAGCTTCTGCTCCTTCTTACATCCTTTCTGGACATGTCTTTCAAATCTATATAAGCTTGCAGTTGCCTTTAAATATTTATTGTTTAACAGTCTTGTTCCTTGTCTTCAACCTTATATAATATTCTGTCAATCATTTGCTTTATCCGAAATTTTTTATCAGCAAAGATTTTGGATTCATATCTGCGGGGTTCATGAAAATTTTTAATAGCACCAGAAGTGCTATATTTCCCCTTACAGCTGCACTAGGAATGATGACTTTCCACCGACACCTGCTACATTAGATCAGTCAGCTCTTAATCCATTGCAGAGTGCTACTTTTTAATGCAAATGCTATTCAATACCTAGTAACAATGCCTAAGTAAAAATGTACTTTATTAAAGAACAAATGTACTTTATCAAGGTAGTTACCATATCAACCAAACTGTAACTCCACAGAAGAAAATTAGTTTTGTTAGAGATGACCTCTTTCTCATAAAATTATAATTTTTTGAGCAGGGATACATAATAATTCCCATTCTGTAATATTTATTCACTGGCTTCAACATCAAATATTACTTTTTTATGAGTGAGATCAGGAAAATTGCTCTATACCTATACCTATGGACCATTTTTCATTTTTAATAGCCTTACATAATCATCATTTCAAAGGCCCATAATTAGTAGGACTAGGAAGATCCATGAATGTAAATTTGCAGATGACACCAAGCTGAGTGATGCTGCTGACACACCTGAAGGACGGGGGCATCCAGAGGGACCTGGACGAGTTCAAGAAGTGGCTCATGGGAATCATGAGGTTTAACAAAACCGAGTGCTGGTGCTGCCCTGGGACTGAGGCAGCCCTGGTTTCCCTCCAGGCTGGGGAAGGAAGCGATTGGGAGCAGCCCTGCCCAGAAGGACTTCGGGGTGCTGGTGGAGAAGCTGGACATGAGTGCTCCATCTACATTGGCAGGGAAGAAACCAAACGTGTCCTTGGTTTGGATGAGCTTCTTGTTAAAGGAAGAATTTCTGAGAGCAATTTAATTGCAGATAACACCCCTTTCCGAAAGCAAATCACACCGATATCTATTTGATGAGGAAGGACTTAAACCTCACCCTTAAACGAATTTTTTAAGAACCTTCAATATGAAAAAATTCCAAAGCTGTCAAACATTTTAAAAGCAAGAGATGATATGTCCTACAGAGTACATGTTCTGTAAAGAGACATGTCAGAAGAACATGTTGGCTCAGGAACATTCACTAGCACTAAAAATAACTTTAATAACCTTTTGTCATCAAAATGTTACAATAGGGCTGCGAGTTTGGGAAAGAACAATGGGAATGATCTGGTTGTTTAAATCTCTTTGCCTTCAAGCCATTTCAAAAGAAATTCAAGGAGACAGGACAGAAAACAAAGGGGAAAACCAAAGAGAATGAGAAAGGAGTGGAGAGAAAAGCAGGTGGGTGGGTGGAGTTGGGTGAGGGAGG